>APFE031219687.1:4106-114540 GCA_000404065.3 Pinus taeda
GACTTATGGAGTAAATATAAAAATGTTTTATTTATTTACCATACTTCTCATTTATTTATATTTTTATTAATTTACATACCTCTTTTATAAATATGGTATTTGGCCCATAGGATTCACTTAAATAAAACCTATTCTTGAATATTGGCGCATGGTTTCACTTAAATAAAACCTATTCTTGAAAATTAGGGCGAATGGAAGGTTGTAACTCCTAATTCAAGGGCTAAATTTACCTTTTTTACCCTCTCCCTTAAAATAAGGTGGGCTATTTGAGGTGATTTGTAAAAATGTACTATGATACAAAATATTCGCCCACTAAAAATTTAAAACCCCTTAATTTCACTAAAGGGCGAACATTCGCCCCTAAAATTTTCTATGGCAGGAGGACATAAATAATGAGGTATATGGAAGTAGGTCTCACAGTTGTCACAGGTATGATACAGATGACATAGTGATATATGGCAGGTTATTGGATACTTCGGAAAGGAGAAGTGATGGACACAGGTACTACTTTATTTGTGGTTCTGATAGGCATTATGATTGTTATCGTTATCATCCTTACATTAGGAGTGATATGGGATGCTTTCTAGATGAATTTAAGAAAGCAAAGCCACCTACTTTTGATGGATATTTGAAGAAGTGAGAAGATGTAGAGGCCTCGATACTTGGGATGATGAAGTTCTTTGAGTTGCATAATTACACAGATAATATGAAGGCTAGAGTAGCTATCTTTAGCCTGAGAGGTAAATCAAATATTTGGTGGGAAGATGTGAAGTGGGTCAGAGACATCAAAACAGAGGACTTAAGTTAGCATGAGTTCAAGAGACTTTTCAATAAGAAGTACTTGTCAGAAAGGTAATACGATGGTAAGGCCAAATAGTTTTATGAGCTAAAGATGGGATCAATGAGAGATGAAGAGTACATGACTAATTTCCTGGAGCTATTGATGTAAGTATCGTATCTTAAATATGAGAAGGCTAAAGTTCAGCAATTTTTCAGTGGATTTTCATTAGCATTTAAAGATCGCATTGAGTATGACAAGCCTCGGTAACTTGAGGAGGTTATTGGGAAATTGAAACATTGCTATGAACAATGATACGTAAGAATGAATCTCAAGAAGGATGGAAGTGGAAGGATAAGGATGAATGTAAGGGTAAATGGAAACCAAAAACAACAAGGCCTCAGAATGTAGAAAGAAAACATGACACCATACGAGAAGTTCAATGTAGCTAGACAAAAACACTTATGAGTTTGTTGTAGTTCCATTTGGTTTGAATAATGCTCCATATACCTTGATGTGTTTGATGAATAGTGTGTTGTGTACTTGTTATCACCCCAAGAAACTCTACGAGGTTGTAGCTTGGAGATGCCTAGGAACATATAAATTCAACTTATTGTTGCAAATGGATGAATGGAAGGAATGATACTTGTCCAAGCCAGATAACCACTTCTACTTTGCTTAACTCTAGACATGTGTCAACACCCCCAGACTACAAGGCTTTAGACCACCAACTACTCACAGTTTTAAGATTGGGTGACTATGGAGAATACTGATCACACTAGCAGATGCACAAGACCATGTGATGGCCAGCTGCAACCAGTAAAGAAGTCTGCAAATCTAATCCTCTTGGTTCACAGACAGGATGATAGCTCTCTGGCACTAGAGGAAGAGAAACTTGAATAACTCATTCAATGATACATACAAGACTTTAACACAGAGATAGGATGATAGCTACTCTAATGCTAAACATCAAGAGTTTAGGAATACAGCACATCAGGCACAACTTAGAAGAGAAGAGAAATGGAAAGTGAGCAATTAACAACAAAAGAAGCTTGTATTAGCTAAAAATGAAGATGAGACGCTACAAGTATCAAAATACTTACAGTCTCCAGAAGTTGGACCTTACACCAAAACATCAACCATCTACCCAAATTACATCTTGTTTGTGGGTATATATAGTGTTTCATTACAAAGGCACTTGGCCATTCTAGGTATGGAGGGGTCATAATTGACCACCAACCGCATTTAACTACGTGATGGAGTCTCTGAGTGCATTTACTTGTCTCAGTGAGTGAATTTGATCTCCTTGGGTGCTCTGCTATCCTTATCCATGAAGTTCCATAACTGCTAAATGCAGCTACATGCTTATTCTCTGTCATTTTCCTTCTCAGCCATACTGTCCGTTGAATGTGGTTGTTGAGGAGAAACAGCAACTGGTAGTGGAATACCAATAACCTACATCCTTCGGGTGCACGAAACAGCCAAGGGACATGGACTGCATAGCAGGTGGACAAGTTGGATGAAGGAGTAGGATGGTCGTCGGATCGGGTGGATAGACGGCAGAGATGTCTTGGTGGGGGCTATCGGGAAAATCGGGGGCAGAACGAACATGGGTCGTTGGATCTCCAATGGGTAGATCCAACGGTCGTTGGGTGAGGACGAAGGACCAGGCGGTAAGAAGTATTGATCACACTAGCTTAGGACGTTGGGCGGTAAAAGGACAACAGTGCGTGATCCCATTCAGAGTGTGATGCGTGGTGGCAGGGGAGAGAGGAAACCACTCTCCATCGCGCGTTAACATCCTGACACTTCGTGGACACGGGGAGAGCGAACGCCATCTAATTGTGGCGGAGATGATCAGACGGTGGGGATTTGATTGTATGGGTCTCCTTGTTTGACGTGACAGGAGCCATTGGATCAGCGAGAAGAGTCAACGACTATTGTTTAAAGGTGATGACGGGGGTTATGGAAGCGTGGGGTCATGTGGACATGGCTTTATGAGGGTTTAGGCTTTGTGCTCGGGGCTTAAGGAAATAGGGGTTTATGTCGGGTTTTATAGGAAAAAATGAGGCAGCAAGGTTGAAAGAGAGTAAGCAGGGTAAAGGAGAAGAAGGAAGATGATTGCCATGAACTTATTTTAAGCACCACCACTACGGTCAAACCTATCTCTGGCCTTCAAAACCTTAGTTATGTGGTAGGGCTA
The DNA here is from genome assembly GCA_000404065.3 of Pinus taeda. Lineage (NCBI taxonomy): Eukaryota > Viridiplantae > Streptophyta > Pinopsida > Pinales > Pinaceae > Pinus > Pinus taeda. The sequence goes on from APFE031219687.1 coordinate 7,088, forward strand.
ACACTGGCTCCTTTTGGGGATGAGATCCTCCCTGTGAGGTCTCAAGAACTGTAGATCATTTCCTTTCCTGTGAAAACCAAATTAGAAAAATTTCCTAGTGTTCCATTGGGCATGGAGTCTAATTGAGCCTACACTAAAACTGATAAAATAACATATTCACAAATTTAAGGCCAAAGGCCTTAAATAACATAAACTTTCATAAAACACCCATTAACTGGGCCATCAAAAACTGTTTCTCCTTCCAAACTTTGTAGCATGAAAGTATTGTTGCCCTAGATCTGAGTGATGGCAAAAGTTCCAATCCAGAAAGCATCAAACTTCCCATGGTTTCCTTTCTTCTCTTTCAGTGCATCCCACTTAAGAACCAAATCTCCAACCTAAAAATTATCTAATTTTGTCTTCCTGTCAAAGGCTTCCATGATTTTCTTTTGATGTGCTGCAAACTTTTCAACCAACTGTTCTCTGACTTGATGTACTTCTGCTAAATCAGTGATCCTTTTTTCCAAGTCCTTTACATCATCCTGCTCTTCTTGTAAGAACTTTTCCATAGTGAGGGTTAACTGAATTGGGAATACAGCCTCAGTGCCATATACCATCTTGAATGGAGAATTCCCTATGGATTTCTTGGTGGTCACTTTATCAACCCACAGTGCATACTTGATCTTAGAATTTCAATTCTTTTTGTTATCCTCCAACAGCTTTTTAATTATCCTTATTGGGCTCTTGTTGGAAGACTCTGCTAGACCATTTCCTTGAGGGTAATATGAAGTGGAATGAACTAGCTAAATGCCCATTGAGTCACACATGTCCACCAATTTTTTGGCCTTGAAGGCTGTTGCATTGTCTGTAACCAGTTTATGTGGACAGCCTAACCTAGTGAAGATATTCTCTATTAAGAACTTCACGACCACATGGTGATCAACCTTTCTAGTAGGGATGGCCTCAATCCATTTATTGAAGTAATCAGTGGCCACTAAGATCCATCTGTGCAGGCCACTAGAATGTGGATTGATTTCTCCAATGAAATCCAAACCCCACTGCTGAAAAGGGCCACTAGCATGTATGGGTTTTAAGGGCAAGGACTTCAATTGTTGCTTCCCTTCAAATATTTGGCACCTGTCACAATATTTAACAAATGAAAAGACATCAGAAAATAAGGTGGGCCAATAGTACCCAGCTCTGAGGATCTTATGGGCTGTAGTTTTCCAATAATGATGCCCTCCACATAAGCTAGAACGAAATTGTTGCATCACTTCTATGGATTGTTCTTTGTCTAGACACCTCAAAAGAATTCCAAAGGGGTCCCTCCAGTAGAGCAGATTTTCATGAATGCAGTATCTAACTACCCTGAGCTTAATATTTTTGGCTTGGCTTGAACTAAGGCCTGGAGGAACTTCTAGATTTAGCAAGAATTGAGCCATTATAGAATACCATTCACAGGAAGCTATATTTTTTGCCAATGACTGATTTTTCCCTGGTTCAACTGTTTCCCCTTCTGCCTGACCATCCTCTGAATTTATGCTTATCAAATTCATATCCAGCATTCTACAATTTTCTTCAGCCATTAATCTAGCAAGGCCCTAACCTCTGACAAGCTTGGTGGGCTTCAATTCCATGTTAAATTCAATAAGCTTTTGCAACCCATTTAGCCCTTCTTCCATCAGCATCAGGCTGTGTTAGGACATCTTTTATTGAAGCAGAGGGCACATACGCAATTATCTTGGAATGCAGAATGTAAATTCTGAAAGCTTTCAAGGATTTGATAAGGGTATATGCCCGTTTTTCAATGATATCATACCTCAGCTCAGCATCCCTTAAGGTTTTGCTGAAAAATGCCACTGGATGCTCTGAACCTTCCTCATCTACTTGCATTAAAACTGCTGCAAGGGTGTCATCAGAGGAAAACGAAAATATATGGAACTCCTTGTTGTAATCTGGGCTGACCAAAGTAGGAGATTCCATAATGGCCCCTTTTATGGATTCAAAATATTTTCTTGCTACATCAATCCATTTGATTTCTGACCCATTCTTCAACATGGAGGTGATGTGCTTTACAAGTTCTGAAAATTTTGGGATAAACCTCCTTGCAAAATTTATCTTGCCCAGAAAGGACTAGATATCCTTCTTTGATCTCGAGACAGACAAGGTCTGTATTGCCCTTACTCTTTCTGGGTCAATTCTGACACCTGCAGCAAAAACAACATGTCCTAACAACTTGCCTTCTTCTAAAGAAAATTGTGACTTTTTAGGATTGACTGAAAACCCAAACCTTCTGCACTTTAGAAACACTTTCTTCAAATGTTGCAAATGGTCTTGATGGCTGCTGGAGTATACTGTTATATCATCAAGGTATATAAGGACAAACTTATCCTTCTCTCCCACAAATGCTATATCCATAGCTCTCTGAAAGGTGGCTTCGACATTCATCAGCCCAAAAGGCATCTTGTAATACATAAAAGTGCCCCAAGGAGTGGTGAATGCAGTCTTCTCTTGGTCATCTGGATGCACAACAACCTGAATATACCCTAAAAATCCATCCAGGAAAGACATCACTTTGGCTCTTGAGACTTTCTGCAACAAATGCTCCATCTTGGGTAGAGGAAATTGTCTTTCTTAGAGCATTTGTTTAAGTTTGTGAAATCAATGCAGGGCTTGATTTCTCCATTTCTCTTCCTTACCACTACCAAATTGGCTACCCATTTTGAATATCTGAGAGGGACTATGATTTTGGCAACCAATAATTTCTTGATTTCTTTTTCAATCAAAGGGAGGAGCAAAGGATTTATGGGTCTCAGCTTCTACTTGAAAGGGAAGGTGTCTTTCTCTAAGGGAATTTTATGCTGGATGATATTTTTGTCATAAGTTTTCAGGTCACTATATTCCCAGGCAAAAACATCAGCAAATTGCTTCATTAAATTGCAGTACTCAAAACTTTGGGCAGCAGATAGATGAGTGGACAAATTTATATATCCTGGATGATCTGGACTCCCTATGTTATGCCTATGGACCATAGATTGGTCTTCTTTTGGGGCATCCTTACAAGGCACATCATTCTGGTCAAACAACTTTTCTAAAGTAACTAGGCCTTTAGGTATATGATTGTTGGGTAGTTGGACAATGTTATTTTTTCCAATTTTGTTTCTAAGCTGGGACTAGGGACTTTCTTCCAAGGATTCATTCTCTTGGTCAATTTTCATTTCAAAGAATTCATCAATGACTTGCAGAAACCTATTCACTTCATCATCATCTTCAAAAAATTTCCAATGCTGGACATTATCGGGAAAGGATGGTCTATATTTCATCTAAACTTCATAAACTAGTCTAGGAGGCATGGGAGGGATAAACATGCTAGAAAACATAGCAAGGGAATCAGCGAGCTGATTTTTTACTCTAGAGATGTATGAGATACAAAAACTATCAAAAGAATATTTAACCCTCCATACCTCATCTCTATATGCTTTCAGCCTTGGGTGCTTTGCTTGAAACGTTTTGTTCACTTGTTGAATGATGAGATCAACATTTCCAAACACCTTTATGCTTCATATTTCTCTTCCTTTAGCTACGTTAAGGCCCAATATCAGAGCCTCATATTCCGCTATATTGTTGGTGACTTGGAAAGCCAACTTAAAAGACAGATGTGTGCTTTCTTGTTTTGGAGAAATCAGCACCACCCCTGCTCCTGCAGTCTCACTTGAACATGCTCCATCAAAGAACATTTCCCAAACCTGACTTCCTTGCTCTCCCTTGACCTGGACTATTGGTTTTTTGAGCTGCAATGAGGCCTTCTTGGATTCTTCAATTTGGAGGATACATGCTCCAAAGTCAGTATCCATAGCATAGATGGGATGATTAGAGGGATTCTTCTCATCACTAATGATGTAGGCCAGTTGTGCTTCTCTATACAATCTCCTGCTTTCTCCTCCAAAGACTATGATAGTGGCATAAGATAAATCATTTTTTAATGTTCCACCCAGCCTCTTAATCCATCCTCTAGACAGTAGCATGCCAAACTTAGGAGGGACATTTGCTACCACAATGTACATAATCATTCTCTTCATGGGCAGCTGAGTTAGGGTAATGGCTAGGTCTTTGATTAATCCTAGGCATTTTACCTTTCTTGAATCAAAGGAGAATAAATCATTATAAGGTCTAGTAATATCAAGGCCTAACTCTTCCATGACAGCTTTGGGCATTAGATTGTGGCTTGTCCAGCAGGCAGTTATGGAGGGTTTTGTCATGAATGGTCAAGGAGACATAGAATGATGGAGAGCAATTGTCAAAAGGTTCAGTCATGGGGCTAAGCACAACTGCATGCTTATCATCTTGCAAATTTACATAGTCATGAGAGACTTGTGAGGCTTTTAGCTCAAGGGCATCAAGGATATGCTTTCTAAAAACTTCACTCTTTGCAAGTTTTATCAGAGGCACAGATATATTTAACTTCTAGATTTCTGATTCAAAGTTGAAAGAGGAAGGGGACTTGTTAGGACCTCTTACCTCTTGAGTTGGTGCTTTGAGGATGACTGGGTCAGCTGCTGGTCGTTTTTGTCTGATATTTTGTTGCTCTGTTGGGACAATGGCTATTTGGGCAGGATTCTCCTTGACATTGTTTGTTCTTGACCTTAGATTATATATTTTCTATTCATCAGTCTACAGAACAGCCTCTCTGTCCCACTCTTGACTGGTTTGGCCCTGGAGTAATGATTCTTCATAGGAAGCTAATGTTAAAAAGGCAGCACTTCCCTTATCTTCCATGCAATGAATTTCATCCTCCTCTTCAAACTGCTCCTCCTCCATGACTACGTTCTAGAAGAGATATTTAACCCTTTTTTCTTCACCAGTTTCTTTACTCCTTTGAATGATCTGCAATTCTTCATTTGCTCTTCTGAAAGGATTTGGGTTTCTTGCAGCCAATGTGTTTGGAAGCCTTGCCTTTCTAGAGCTCTACTCAACCTTCATCTTGGATATCTCAAAAGCCAATGACTCTATCATTTTAGTCATTTTGTCTAATTTAGGTTTTGAAGATGAAGCAGAGGAAGAACAAGCCTCACCTCTCCACCTCCTTCTATTAGCATGACCCTTTAGTTTTTCTGTAGCCATGATATTAGATTCCACCTCTAAAGCTGCATCTTGCATTTTAGCTAGAGTGGCACACCTTCTTTCTCTTAAAAGCAGGCAGAAATCAGAGTCAAAAGCATTGGCATAGGTGAATTTGGTAGAGGTGGGGGTAGGCTTTACTTCAACTGGTATCTTACTATACATACAATTAAATCTTTTATTGAAATTAGACAATGATTCCCCATTTTCCCTCTTGAGGCTTCCAAACTCAGTGTGGTAATATAGCATGCCTTTTTTATCTCCCCAATGCTTCAAAAATACATCATCTAATGCTTCAATGTCTGCTATAGACCTAGGAGCTAGTTCCCTGAACCACTTTCTAGCCTCACCACCAAGGCTCTAGACAAACACTCTCATCCACACATCATCTTCACTGATATTTAGGTTATTAGCATAACTATAAAAAGACTCAAGGTGTTCTTCAGTTGTTACTCCCTCTATACCAGTAAACTTAGGCATGTATTTCTGATACTCTCCTACAGGCATGGCATTCAAAGGAACAGGCAAGATGAGGGGTCCATACCTAGCAACTATGATTCTTTCCATCTTTTTGGGTGCTTGCTTCCGTGCCATGGCTAGGATAGGTGGAAGGATGCTAACAGTTTGAACGATAGGGAGAAGTGAAATGGATGATAGAGACAAAGGAATATGATGGGCTATATGGGAGCCTTTTTTTGGTTTGAGATCCAAAGGGGAATTGAATGAACAAGGAGCTTTATGAATCTTTGAGGGTATTTCTTCACTAACAATGCTAGGCTCTATATCTTCAAACTGTACATGTTTAGCTACAAGCCTTTCTTGGAGAGATTCATAAGCTTTCTTAGGCTTATCTGATCCTGATGCTCCTTTCTGTGATGTTTTCCTCTACTTGACAATCTTCTCAGGGTCAGGCACAGGGTCAACTGGTGATTTCTGAGGATTTCTCCGAGTATGCCTCACAAACTGAGCCAGAACTGTAATGTGGAGTCACCACTAGGTTGGTCCTCCAGTAGAGTCGCCAGATAGATGATTACAACCAGAAATGTGTCCAGACATTGTCTATCATCAAAGCTAGAGATGTGTTGTTCTCCTAGGGAAGTTGAGCTTCAATCTCCTCTCCCTGGCAATGGTGCCAATTATGTTATCACCCCAAGAAACTCTCCTAGGTTGTAGCTCGGAGATGCCTGGGAACATATAAATTCAACTTATTGTTGCAAATGGATGAATGGAAGGAATGATGCTTGTCTAAGCCAAATAACCACTTCTACTTTTCTTGACTCTAGACATGCATCAACACCCCCAGACTACAAGGCTTTAGACCACCAACTACTCACAGTTTTAAGATTGGGTGAATATGGAGAATACTGACCACACCAGCAGATGCACAAGACCATGTGATGGCCAGCTGCAACCAGTAAAGAAGTCTGCAAATGTAATCCTCTTGGTGCACAGACAAGATGACAGCTCTCTGGCACTAGAGGAAGAGAAACTTGAATAACTCATTCAATGATACATACAAGACTTTAACACAGAGATAGGATGACAGCTACTCTAGTGCTAAACATCAAGACTTCAGGAATACAGCATATCAGGCACAACTTAGAAGAGAAGAGAAATGGAAAGTGAGCAATTAATAGCAAAAGAAGCTTGTATTAGTTGAAAATGAAGATGAGACGCTGCAAGTATCAAAATAGTTACAATCTCCAGAAGTTGGACCTTACACCAAAGCATCAACCATCAACCCACATTACATCTTGTTTGTGGGTATATATAGAGTTTCATTACAAAGGCATTTGGCCATTCTAGGTATGGAGGGGTCATAATTGACCACCAACAGCATTTAACTACTTGATGGAGTCTTTGAGTGCGTTTACTTGTCTCAGTGAGGGAATTTTATCTCCTCAGGTGCTTTGTTTTCCTTATCCATTAAATTCCATAACTGCTAAATGCAGCTACATGCTCATGCTTTGTCCTTTTCCTTCTTGGCCATACTATCTGTTGAATGCGGTTGTTGAGGAGCAACATCAACTGGTACTAGAAGACTAGTCACCTTTGTCCTTCGAGTGCACAGAACAGCCAAGGGACATGAACTGCATAGCAGGTGGGTGAGTCGGATGAAGGAGCAGGATGGCCATCGGATTGGGTGGATAGATGGCGGAGATGGCTTGGGGGGGCTATCGAAAAAAGTGGGGGAAAAACGAACGTGGGCCATTGGATCTCCAACAGGTAGATCCAATGGTTGTCGAGCGATGGAAGCGCATGGTGTTTATCGGGCGAGGACGGAGGAACGAGCGATAAGCAGTATTGATTGCACTGGCTTAGGACGTTGGGCGATAAAAAGACAACGGTGCGCGATCCCATTTAGAGTGTGACGCGTGGTAGCGGTTGTTAGCTCGGCTACATATTGATGATATTCAAAGAATCAGAAGTAAGCTCAGTCCTTATTTTTGCTCAAAAAAAGCCTATAATGGTCATCCTCACCTTCTCCTTTACCTCTTTCACTCTCCCTTCATCTCCATTTCATACGTTCTTCTTTTAAAAACCATACAAGCTCCATTTTTCTTAAGCCCCGAGCGCTTAAACCCATACCCCCATAAAACCGATGCCCACACAACCGCGTGCCTTCACAAACTTGTCTGTCACAACATTAGCCGTTGATCTCTGTTACCCTAATCCAACGATCCTCCTGTCACGTCAAACAAAGTGACCTGTGAGATTAAAACCCCACCGTCCGATCATCTTCGCCACGATCAGACGACGTTTGCTCTCCCCGCGCCCACAAACTGTTGGGGCAATAACGCGTGATAGAAAGTGGTTTTGTCCTTCCCCGACCACCACGCATCACACTTTGAATGGAATCGCATGCCACTATCCTTTTACTGCTTTGTGTCAAAAAGCAGTGCGACCAAAATAGCTTACCACTTAGCCTTTCGTTGCCACCTGGTAACTCCGCGCATCTCCTCCGCCCGATAGCTGTAGGATCTGTATGCCTGAAATCCAATGGTTCACGATCACCCCACTCCCATATCTCCCGATACCCTCTGCCAAGAAATCCCAACCATCCATTTTCTAGATCTTATAGTTGATCTTCCTCCGTCATCCAACCCGTCCGTTTGCCATGCAGTACGCGTCCCTTGATCGTTTCGTGCACCCGAAGGACGAAGGTGATCAGTTTCATTACTGTTTGTAGTCGTTCCTCAACCACGATATTTAACCAACAGCATGGCCGAGGAGGAAAAGGACAGAGCCCGAGCAGGTGTATGCATTTAACAGTCATGGAACTTCATTCCATACCACACCTCAGTCACATAAGAGGACAGTAGAGCGCAGGAAAAGATCAAATCTATCCATTGAAGTAAGCAAATGCACTAGAGACTCCATCAAGTAATTAAATGTGTTTGGTGGTCAATTATGACCCCTCCATACTTAGAATGGCCAAGTTCCTTTGTAATGAAACTCTATATATACCCAGAAACAAGATGTAATCAAGGTTGATAGTTGATGTTTTGATCTAAGGTTAAACTTCTGGAGACTGTAACTATTTTGATACTTGTAGTGTCTCGTCTTCATTTTCAGATAATACAAGCTTATTTTGTTGTTAATTGCTCACTTTTCATGCTTCTTCTTTCCCAAGTTGTGCTTGATATGCTGTATTCCTGAACTCTTGATGTTTACAATTAGAGTAGTTGTCATACTACCTCTATATTAAAGCCTTGCATGTATCGATGAATGAGTTATTCAGGTTTCTGTTCACCTAGTGTCAAAGAGTTGTCATCATGTCTACGCATTAGGGAATTGGATTTGCAGACTTCTTTACAGGTTGCAGCTGACCATCACATGGCCATGTGCATCTGCTAGTGTGGTCAATATTTTCCATATCCACCCAATCCTTAAACTGTGAGTAATTGGTATCCTAAAGCCTTGTAGTCTGGGGGTGTTCGCACATGTCTGGAGTCAAGAAAAATAGAAGTGGTTATCTTGCTTGGACAAGCATCATTCCTTCCATTCATCCATTTGCAACAATAAGTTGAATTTTGATGTTCCCGAGCATCTCCGAGCTACAACCTAGGAGATTTTCTTGGGGTGATAACATTAATTAGCGCCATTACTGGGGAGAGGAGATTGAAGCTCAGCTTCCCTGGGAGAACGATACAACTCCAGCTTTGATGATAGACAAAGTATGGACAAATTCTGGTTGTAATCATCTATCTGACAACTCTACTAGAGGATCAACCTAGTGGCGACTCCACATTACAGTTTTGGCTCAGTTTGTGAGGCATACCCAAAGAATTCCTAAGAAATCACCTGCTCACCCAATGCCTGACCCTGAAAATATTGTCAAGGAGAGGAAAACCTCAGAGAAAAGAGCATCAGGATCAGGTAAGCCTAAGAAATCTTACGTATCTCTGCAAGAGGGGCCTATAGCTGAGAATATACAGTTTGAAGATATAGAACCTAGCATTATTAGTGAAGAAATACCCTCAGAGATTCATAAATCTCCTTGTTCATTTAGTTCCCCTTTGGATCTCAGTCCAAAGAAAACCTCCCATACAAGCCATCATATTCCTTTGTCTCTGTCATCTATTTCATTACTTTCTACCATCCAGTCTACCAATATCATTCCACCTACCCCAGTCATGGCAAGGCAACAAGCACCCACGAAGATGGAAAGAATCATAGCTGCAAGGTATGGACCCCTAGTCTTTCATGTCCCTTTGAATGCCATGCCTGCCAGAGAGTATCAGAAATATATGCCCAAGTTCACTAGTACAGAGGGAGTAACAGCTGAAGAACACCTTGAATCTTTTTATAGTTATGCTGATAACCTAGATATCAATGAGGATGATGTGTGGATGAGAGTGTTTGTCCAGAGCCTTGATGGAAAGGCTAGAAAGTGGTTCAGAGAATTGACCCCTAGATCTATAGTAGACATTGAAGCATTAGATGATGTATTTCTGAAGCATTGGGGAGATAAAAAAGACTTGCTATATTACCATACTGAGTTTGGTATTCTGAAGAGGGAAAATCTGGAATCATTGCCTGATTTTAATAAAAGATTCAATCGTATGTATAGTAAAATACCAGTTGAAGTAAAGCCTACCCCCACCTCTACCAAACTCACCTATGCCAATTCTTTTGACTCTGATTTCTGCCTGCTATTGAGAGAAAGAAGATGTGCCACTCTAGCTGAAATGCAAGATGTAGCCCTAGAGGTGGAATCTAATATTATGGCTGCAGAAAAGCTCAAAAGTCATGCTAATAGAAGAAGGAAGAGAGGTGAGGCTTCTTCTTCCTCTGCTTCATCTTCAGAACCTAAATTAGAAAATATGACTAAGATGATAGAGTCATTGGTTTCTGAAATATCTAAGCTGAAGCTTGAGCAGAGATCGGGAAAGATAAGGCTTCCAAACACATTTGCTCCAAGAAACCCAAATCCATTCAGAAGAGAAAATGAACAATTGCAAATCATTCAGAGGGGTAAAGAAGGAAATGAAGAGCAAAAGGTTAAAGCTCCTTTCCAAAATGTAGTTATGGAGGAAGAGCAGTTTCAAGAAGATGATGAAATTCATTGCATGGAAGATAAAGGAAGTGCTGCATTTTTGACATTAGCTGCCTATGAAGAATCATTGTTCTAGGACCAAAACAGTCAAAAGTGGGACAGAGAGGCTGTTCTGCAAACTGATGTGCAGCAAAGATACAATATCAGGTCAAAAGAAAATAATGTCAAGGAGAATCATGCCCAAAACCATATCATGATCTATTCTCCTTTGATTCAAGAAAGTTGAAATGCCTAGGATTAATCAAAGATTTAGCTATTACCTAACTTAGCTGCCCATGAAGAGCATGGTGATGAACATCGTGGTGGCAAATGTCTCTCCTAAGTTTGGTATGTTGCTGTCCAGAGGGTGGATTAAGAGACTAGGTGGGACATTACAAAATGATCTATCTTATGCCACTGTCCCAGTTTTTGGAGGGGAAAGCAAGAGATTGTACAAAGAAGTATAGCTGGCCTACATCATTAGTGATGAGAAGGACCCTTCTAATCATCCCATTTATGTTGTAGACACTGACTTTGGAGCATGTATTCTCCAAATTGAAGAATCCTAAAAGGCCTTATTGTAGCTAAAGAAACCAATAGTCCAGGCCAAGGGAGAGCAAGGAAGCCAAGTTTGGGAGATGTTCTTTCATGGAGCATGTTCCAAGGAGACTGCAAGAGCAGGGGTGGTGTTGGTATATTCAAAACAAGAAAGCACACATCTGTCTTTTAAGTTGGCTTTCCAAGTCACCAACAATATAGCAGAGTATGAGGCTCTGATATTGGGTCATAACGCAGCAAAAGACAGAGGAGTCAGAAACATAAAGGTGTTTGGAGATGCTGATCTTATCATTCAGCAAGTCAACAAAACATTTGAAACAAAGCACCCTAGGCTGAAAGCATATAGAGATGAGGTATGGAGACTTAAAGACTCTTTTGATTATTTTTATATCTCATACATCCCTAGAGTTAAAAATCAGCTTGTTGATTCCCTTGTTGTGTCTGCTAGCATTTTTATCCCTCCCATGCCTCCTAGACTTGTTTATGAAGTCCAAATGAAATATAGACCATCCTTGCCTGATAATGTCCAGCATTGGAAAGTTTTTGAGGATGATGATGAGGTAAATAGATTTCTTCAAGTCATTGATGAATTCTTTGAAATGAAAATTGACCAAGAGAATGAAGCCTTGGAAGAAAGTCCCCAATCTCAGCTTAGAAACAAAATTGGTAAAGATAACATTGTTCAACTGCCCAACAATTAGATACCTAAGGGTCTAGTTCCTTTAGAAAAGTTGTTTGACCAGAATGATGTGCCTTATAAGGCTGCACAAAAAGAATACCAATATGCAGTTTGTAAGCATAGTATAGGGAATCCAGATCGTCTGAGATACATAAATTTGTCCACCCATCTATCTGCTGCCCAATGTTCTGAGTACTATAATTTGATAAGGCAATTTGTTGATGTCTTTGCCTGGGAATATAGTGACCTGAAAACTTATGACAAAAAGATCATCCAGCATAAAATTCCTTTAGAGAAAGACACCATCCCTTTCAAAAAGAAGTTGAGACCAATAAATCCTTTGCTCCTCCCTCTGATTGAAAAGGAAATCAAGAAGTTATTGGCTGCCAAAATCATAGTCCCTCTTAGATATTCAAAATGGGTAGCTAATTTGGTGCTGGTGAGGAAGAAAAGTGGAGAAATCAGGCTCTGTGTTATTTCAGAAACTTAAACAAATGCTCTAGGAAAGACAATTATCCTCTACCGAAGATGGAGCATTTGTTGCAAAAGGTCTCAGGGGCTAAAGTGATGTCTTTCCTGGATGGATTTTCAGGGTGTAACCAGGTTGTTTTACATCTAGATGACCAAGAGAAGACTGCATTCACCACTCCTTGGGGCACTTTTATGTACTCTAAGATGTCATTTGGGTTGATGAATGTTGAAGCCACCTTTTAGAGAGCTATGGATATAGCATTTGTAGGAGAAAAGGATAAGTTTGACCTTATCTACATAGATTATATAACAGTGTACTCCAGCATCCATCATGGCCATTTGCAGCATTTGAAGAAAGTGTTCCTGAAGTGCAGAAGGTTTGGGATTTCATTCAATCTTAAAATGTCACAGTTTGCTTTATAAGAAGGCAAGTTGTTAGGACATGTTGTTTCTGTTGCAGGTGTCCGGATTGACCCAAAAAGAGTAAGGGCAATATAAACCTTGTCTGTCCTGAGATCAAAGAAGGATATCCAGTCCTTTCTGGGAAAAATAAATTTTGTGAGGAGATTTATCCCAAAATTTGTAGAACTTGTGAATCATATTACCTCCATGTTGAAAAATGGGTCAGAGATCAAATGGACTAATGCAGCAAGAAGATCCTTTGAGTCCATTAAGAAAGCTATTATGGAAGCTCCTACTTTAAGCATTCCATATTACAGCAAGGAGTTTCGTATATTTTCATTTGCCTCTGATGACACCCTTGCAACAGTTTTATTGCAAGCAGATGAAGAAGGTTCAAAGCATCCAGTGGCATTTTTCAGCAAAACCTTAAGGGATGCTGAACTGAGGTATGATATCATTGAGAAACAAGCATATGCTCTCATCAAGTCTTTGAAAATATTCGGGATTTACATTCTGCATTCCAAGATAATTGCATATGTGCCCTCTGCTTCAATAAGAGATGTCCTAACATAGACTGATGCTAATGGAAGAAGGGCTAAATGTATTGCAAAGCTTATTGAATTTAACATAGAATTGAAGCCCACCAAGTTTGTCAAGGGTCAGGGCCTTGCCATATTAATGGCTGAAGAAAATTGCAGAACACTGGACATAAATCTCATAAGCACAATTTTAGAGAATGGTCAAGCAACAGAAGAAACAGCTGAACCAGGAAAAAATCAGTCATTGGCAGGGAATTTAGCTTCTTGTGAATGGTATGCTGCAATAGCCCAATTTTTGTTGAAGCTAGAAATCCCTCCAGGTCTTAGTTCAAGACAAGCTAGAACTATTAAGCTCCGAGTAGTTAAATATTGCATTCATGAAAACCTGTTCTACTGGAGGGACCCATCTGGAATTCTTTTAAGGTGTCTGGACAAAGAAAAATCCATGGAAGTGATGCGTCAGTTTCATTCCAGCATATGTGGAGGGCATTATTATTGGAGAATTACAGCTCACAAGATCCTCATGGCTACATATTTTTGTTCCACCTTGTTTGCTGATGTCTTTTCATTTGTTAAATCATGTGACAGGTGCCAAAGATTTGAATGGAAGTAGCAATTGAAGTCCCTGCCCTTAAAACCCATACATGTTATTGGCCTTTTCTAGTAGTGGGGCTTGGATTTCAATGGAGAAATCAATCCACATTCCAGTTGCCAACACAGATGGATCTTAGTTGCCACTGATTATTTCACTAAGTGGATTGAAGCAATCCCTACAAGAAAGGCTGATCACCATGTGGTCATGAGGTTCTTGACAGAGAATGTCTTCACTAGATTTGGTTGTCCACATAAAACAATTATAGATAATGCAACATCCTTTAAGGAAAAAGAATTGATGGATATGTGTCACTCAATGGGCATTAAGCTGGTTCATTCCACCTCATATTACCCTCAAGGAAATGGTCTAGAAAAATCTTCCAACAAAATCCTGAGAAGGATAATCAAAAAGCTGTTGGAAGACAACAAAAAGAATTGGGATTCTAAGTTCAAGTATGCATTGTGCGCTGACAGAGTAAGCACCAAGAAATCCACTAGAGTTTCTCCTTTCAAGCTAGTTTATGGCACTGAAGCTGTATTCCCAATTTAGTGAATCCTCCCTGTGGCAAAGTTCTTGCAAGAAGAGCAAAATGAAAAAGAAGACATGGCAAAAAGGATCATTGATTTAGCAGAGGTACATCAAATTAGAGAACAGCTAGTTGAGAAGTTTTTGGCACATCAAAAGAAGATCAAGGAAGCTTTTGACAAGAGGGAAAAAATAGACAATTTTCAGGTTGGAGACTTGGTTCTTAAGTGGGATGCACTGAAAGAGAAGAAAGGTAACCATGGGAAGTTTGATGCTTTATGGACAAGGCCTTTCATCATTTCTCAGATCCAAGGGAACAATACTTTCATACTACAGAGTATGGAAGGGGAGACAGATTTTGATGGCCCAGTTAATGGGCATTTTCTGAAAGTTTATGTTCTTTAAGGTTTTCAGGCCTTAAGTTTGTAGATATGTTATTTTAATCAGTTGTAGTGTAGACTCAGTTAGACTCCATGCCCAATGGAGCACTAGGGAATTTTGCTCATTTTGTTTTGATAGGCAAGGCATTGGTCTGCAAGTTCTTGAGACCTCACAGGGAGTATCTCATCCCCAGAAGGAGTTAGTGTTAGCTCTGCTACATATTGTTGATATTTGAAGAATCAGAAGTAAGCTCGATCCTTATTTTTTCTCAAAGAAAGCCTATAATGGTCATCCTCACCTTCTCCTTTACCTCTTTCACTCTCCCTTAATCTCCATTTCCTACGCACTTTTGTTAAAAACCATATAAGCTCCATTTTTCTTAAGCCTCGAGCGCTTAAACCCATATCCCCATAAAACCCACGCCCACATGACCGCGCACCTTCACAAACCTGTCTACCGCAACCTTAGCCATCGATCTATGTTACCCTGATCCAACGATCCTCTTGTCATGTCAAACAAAGTGACTCGCACTGTATATTTTATCACTTCTATAATCAAAGATTGCTTACGAGCTTGGAGAATGAATTGTGTACTATGTTTAATGGTTGAAGAGTGACTGTGGAATTATTGTGTTGATACATGACTTAATTAGTGCTCCTTACCTTTGTTTTTCATTCATATATCATTATCTAAGCAGCAGAAAGAAAGATTAGCTTAGAATTTGTTTAAGTGCACTCTATGCTCAGTTTCTGTTGTTTCTTTATGTTTTCATCTGCTTTAGGCATAAATATGAATTCCATCTGGCTCATATTTGCCCTAATTCACCATGTGTGACAGTTATCCAAGGATTCTTAACTTCCCCTAGGTAGTGTTCATCCTTCTTCTCTCTGTTAAGTTGATTGAGAGATTCTTAATTGCCTCTCATTCCTTACATTTCAGTCCATCGCTTTAGCTTGAATGTTGTTTTATGTGCAACTACCCTGCTCCATTTCCTCTTGTGACCAAGAAAACACACCATCAGTCCTACTCCTTGACTCCATGCCCAATGGTTTGAAACTTATCACTCTATGCCTGCCTCTCTGATCAAATACATCTTCCTTCCATTCAAACACCATCCAAACCTAAACAAAACCCACTGAACCCAATAGCTAGCCTAAAATCATCATCAACAAAGCTAAATCATTAAGAGAGAGCCCTCTCTGATTACAGGTGGGCTAGAACCTGTAATCCAAAGATTGGTTTGTGGTTACCTCGGACGTATCCCTTCACGAGCTTAGGGACAACCTGAGTGATAACATAATGGTGACTCAACTGGGGACCTTCCTCAAATAATTTCACAAATCAAGTTGGAAAGCTCCACTGGAATAGAGCTAGACCTCCCTAGCCCAAAATCTTCAAGAGAGTCCCAAAAGAAACAGTATACAATTTTTATGGGAAAAGTGCTCCTTTTCTTTATAATTTTTCAAGTTTATTCCTGATCTTTGATGGTGGACAGAGGTCAGGTTCTTCAAAGTTAAGACATCCACTTGGTGACTCCACTTCATTTTCAATCAAGACTCTGCTGGAGGAATGAACCAATTCTACAACCTGATAGTCCATGTTCCAAAGCATTAATAGTAAGACAGGATGACCAGGTTCGTGGAAAATATTTCATTTTATGAAGCTTTAGATGAATTCAAGGAGAGTTTATCAGAGTTTGAGCTTGATGAAGAATTTTTTAGATTGGTGTTGTTAAAAACAACAGGATGCCCGCATACTCTTTTTCTTTATTTGGTTGTTGAAAGATATGAAAATGAAATTGAACTATTGCAATCTCAAATTTAGTCATATAATTTTCGTGATCCTAAAAAAAAATTTCAAAATCTTCCTTCCTCAAGTCATGAGGAAATGGGACTACCGTCCGACTTATAGATTGGGAATAATCATGCTTTCAAGGAAAAGGCTGAAGAAATAGTGACAGGGTTTATTATCGAGGATGTAGTTGTTCCATCAAATCAAGAAGGCCTAGAAAACACTATCCCACATGATATATTTATTGATCCTATAGCAAACTACATGGAGCTTCTCCTCAACTCAAAATCTTTAACATGATTTCTCTATGAGGACCAGATACATTAGCAATGACCTTTCTATGTCCCAATTTTGATTATGGGGGCACATGACCAAAAAATGCTTCCAGCTTCATTAACAATCAGTCAGCCAGTTCATTTCTTTCTAAAGTTGCTTAAGTGGCTGCATTGGTTGTTCCATTTCACCTAATCAGCAAAGGAAGTACTGATTAAAATAGGTAGGTCGGATTTCAATTTTCTGTTTGGATAGCAACCATGCTGCAGCTGAAGCCCGAAGTGAAGGCCCTAAGCTCTTCAAGTCTGCGGTCATGTTCATAAATAAATTAGCCATCAAAGAGAAGTTTCAATGCACAGCAACAACAGAAGATCAAGGCATTCTGACCTGCTGTTCTTGGCTTTTCACAAGGAGAAGCCATCCCCAAGTGGAGCCACTGTTAGCCTCATGCTGCAACAGGTTACTCATATTTCATGATTGACATTTTTACAGGCCAAATATTTCATACTTTACATGCTGCAATGCTCCATATTTGCTAACAGACACCAGAGAAGGAGGCCATGAAAGTGTGCTAGTCTAAGTTCAACTGCTACATCCCAGTTTTGAAGAGTTATTCCATTTTTGTAGAATTTTCAGCTAAAGGGAGTTCCAAACAGCTTAATCTTGGTCTCCCTAGGTTTCAATTTCCTGTTTTAGAATATAGAGAATGAATAATCTGTCCAAACAGCTTAATCTTGGTAGATTCTTAGATAGGTAGAGAAGCAAGGGTGCTCAAAAGCCTAATCTGAGCCCCTCGAAGAAATAAGTGTAGATATAGATAGGAGGACAGTGTAAAAGAAAATTTTGAAAAGCTAGGTCTACAAGTCTAACTGCACCCAAACCAAAAGAAGAAAAATGCTAGGTAAGTAGGCTGGGTAGATAGTTTGGTGGTTGCAGAATCGATGATTGTGATCAGTTTTGTGTTTTCAAGTGTTATGTCTATTCAAATAAAGTATTGCAAGGCAAGAATCCGTATGGAGGAGCTCAAGCGAGGCATAACTAACTTCCCCTTCTTCCTCTTCCCTAAATCATTTACTAACTTCCCCTAAAGAGGTCAAGATCTGCTTGATATCTCTTAGATTCATCATTTTCCATATCATTTTCCTTGGTAAAGATCTACTTTACTCAAGGAGGGTCCATACTTTCTCTACAAAGTTCTATCTCCCCTTTAAAGCCTAAGATCTCTGAGACTTAGCGCTTTCTTTGTCATTTTCATATTAACTCCTGACATTATTATGTAAATCCCTATCTATTTCCCTTCCCCCTACTAAAACTATGTTAATAATTCCCCTATGTAAATATCCCCTCCCTCTGGTTGAAAACGTAACCATAAATATCCCCTTGGGAATTACTAAGTTCACCTGGATCTTAGTAAGAACCCTCATCTCTGCATAAATTTCCCCTCGGAGGTGTTTGGAATCCTTCCAAAACATAGAAAACCCCCTCCAAATGCATTAACCAACCCCCGCACATTGCATTTTTGGGATTTATTAATGTTTGATTAATAAATAGCCAAAGTGCCGAAACATATTAATTGATAACCTAAAGTCCAAACCCACCCGCAGCCGCAAATAATTCATGGTTTAACGCGCGTGTTGTTTCACTAAACCCCGACCATCTTCCCCTCCCATCCACCGTCAGATCAGCCCTCCCATATCCGACGGCCCTCATGCATATCGGGCACCCTTACATGACGGTGCGATAGCACCCGATGGGTGACGGTTTCCGTGTTGTACACCGGGACAGCTGTCGGCTTGTCATTGCATCGAGCTACCCCTGACACATACCGCTCTCGTACCAAAGGTGGTCCGACGCAAACCAAAAACCGCCCTCCCCTTGTGTGACGTAATTACCACGTCACCCTGCCACATTAGCGCCATCTCACCCCTCTCCTGCCTACATCCTGCCACTGTGTCCTTGCCATGTCACCCTGCCGTACTGCCACGTCATCATGCTGACATCACATCTGTACAAGGGGGTCCCATTGCTGACATCATGCTGATGTCATCCGCCGTACCACTGATGTCATGCTGACGTCAGCAGCTGAAAAAACGTGCAAGTGCAAAATCTAAGCTTCGGAAGCCCGGAATGAGAAACAAGGGCGGTTTTCGATGCACGATTAGCACTTAGCGCATCATTATGGGAAATGGGCTGAAATGGGGAATATTTATGGAATCTTTTGATTCCACGGCTATTTTGTGCCGAAAAAGAGCCGAAAAGAGCCGATTTTGCAGTTTTTATCAAAACAGAAAGCAGAAGGAAGCCGAATTTAAATGTCACAATGAATCAGGAAGCGACAGAGAGTATCAGTGTTGCGGCAAAGTGTATCAGGGAAAATCTTTCAGCGGCCCGAAGCAGGAAAACATTAAAGGGCCATCCAGAAAAGTCAGCAAAATAGTAAAGGCCATTTAAAGACTCTCAAATCACAGTTACTGCACATCAAAGTCACAAAAAGATCAGTGGACTAGAACTCAATGCACAGTTATTACAGAAGCACTGCACCAAGCCACAGAGGACACCATATTAACTCACTTTTGATCCAGCTGCCTCTGGCGCAGCCCAAAGGATACTTACTTGCATTCAATTCCAGCACAAGTTAGATTTAAATATGCTTTTTCCCGCAGACCTGTTTAGGTCAGCTGTAAAAATATTTTTGGGATATTTTACCTATATATACCGCCCTGAACAATGAAATGGGGGTTGGTTTTTGTTGGTTAGATGTTTGCTTGAGCAGACACTCGCACTGTATATTTGATCACTTCTATAATCAAAGACTGCTTACGAGCTTGGAGAATGAATTGTGTACTGTGTTTAATGGTTGAAGAGTGACTGTGGAATTCTTGTGCTGATACATGACTCAATAAGTGCTCCTTACCTCTGTTTTTCATTCATATATCATTATCTAAGCAGCAGAAAGAAAGATTAGCTTAGAATTTGTTTAAGTGTACTCTATGCTCAGTTTCTGTTGTTTCTTTATGTTTTCATCTGTTTTAGGCATAAATATGAATTCCATCTGGCTCATATATGCCCTAATTCACCATGTGTGACAGTTATCCAGGGATTCTTAACTGCCCCTAGGTAGAGTTCATCCTTCTTCTCTTTGTTAAGCTAATTGAGAGATTCTTAATTGCCTCTCATTCCTTACATTTCAGTCCATCGCTTTAGCTTGAAGGATGTTTTATGTGCAGCTACCCTGTTCCATTTCCTCTTGTGACGAAGAAAACGCACCATCAGTCCTCCTCCTTGACTCCATGCCCAATGGTTTGAAACTTATCACTCTATGCCTGCCTCTCTGATCAAATGCATCTTCCTTCCATTCAAACACCATCCAAACCTAAACAAAACCCACTGAACCCAATAGCTAGCCTAAAATCATCATCAACAAAGCTAAATCATTAAGAGAGAGCCCTCTCTGATTACAGGTGGGCTAGAACCTGTAATCCAAAGATTTGTTTGTGGTTACCTCGGTCGTATCCCTTCAGGAGCTTAGGGACAACCTCAGTGATAACACACCCGAAGGACGAAGGTGATCAGTTTTATTACTATTTGCAACCGCTCCTCAATCACCATATTTAACCAACAGTATGGCCGAGGAGGAAAAGGACAGAACCCAAGCAGGTGAATGCATTTAACAGTCATGGAACTTCATCCCATATGACACCTCAGCCACCTGAGAGGACAGCAAAGCACAGGAAAAGATCAGATCTATCCACTGAAGCAAGCAAATGCACTAGAGACTCCATCAAGCAGTTAAATGTAGTTGGTAGTCAATTATGACCCTTCCATACTTAGAATGGTCGAGTGCCTTTGTAATAAAACTGTATATATACCCAAAAACAAGATGTAATCAAGGTTGATGGTTGATATTTTGATGTAAGGTTCAACTTTTGGAAACTGTAACTATTTTGATACTTGCAGCGTCTCGTCTTCATTTTCAGCAAATACAAGCTTCTTTTTTTGTTAATTGTTCACTTTTCACGCTTCTTCTTTCCCAAGCTGTGCTTGATATGTTGTATTCATGAACTCTTGATGTTTAGCATTAGAGTAGTTGTCATCCTACCTCTGTGTTAAAGTCTTGCATGTATTGGTGAATGAGCTATTCAGGTTTTTGTTCACCTAGTGCCAGAGAGTTGTCATCCTGTCTGTGCATTAGGGAATTGGATTTACAGACTTCTTTACTAATTGCAGCCGACCATCACATGGTCATGTGCATCTGCTGGTGTGGTCAGTATTCTCCATATCCACCCAATCCTTAAACTGTGAGTAATTGGTAGTCTAAAGCCTTGTAGTCTAGGGGTGTTCACGCATGTCTGGAGTCAAGAAAAATAGAAGTGGTTATCTAGTTTGGACAAGCATCATTCCTTCTATTCATCCATTTGCAACAATAAGTTGAATTTTGATGTTCCCGAGCATCTCCGAGCTACAACCTAGGAGAGTTTCTTGGGGTGATAATAGTGGGGGAGAGAGGAAACCACTCTCCATCGTGCGTTAACATCCTGACACTTTGTGGACACGGGGAGAGCAAACGTCATCCGATCATGGCGGAGATGATCGGACGGTGGGGATTTGATCACACGGGTCTCCTTATTTGACATGACAGGAGTCGTTGGATCAGTGGGAAGACTCAATGGCTATGATTTAAAGGTGATGAGGGGGGTTATGGAAGCGTGGGGTCATGTGGACACGGCTTTATGAGGGTTTAGGCTTTACGCTCGGGGCTTGAGGAAACAGGGTTTTATGCTGGGTTTTAGAGGAAAAATTGAAGTAGTAGGGTTGAAAGAGAGTAATCGGGGTAAAGGAGAAGAAGGAAGATGACTACCATGAGCTTCTTTTGAGCACCACCACTACGGTCAAACCTATCTCTGGCCTTCAAAACCTTAGCTATGTAGTAGGGCTAATAGTCCCTATTTGGAAAAGTTTGTTATTGTGTTTATTGACGACATATTGGTATACTCGAAAAATGAAGAAGAGCATGCCGAGCCTTTAGAAGCAATGTTGATATTGATGAGATAACATCAGTTGTATGGTAAGCTCAGAAAGTCCAGTTTATTTCAGAATGAGGTACATTAATTGGGATATTTTGTCTCTAAGGAGGGCATAATAGTGGTGTATAACCTGAGGATGAAAGATGGAGACTCGATGACAGAGCATCTGAATGCATTTAATACTGTGGTAAGTCAGTTATCGTCTGTTGATATCAAAATTTCAGTTGAATATAAGTAAATTAGTTTGTTGTATTCTCTACCAAATTCATGGGATAGTCTGGTTATTGCAATAGGTAGCAATGCAACTGCATTGCAATTTGATAAAATAGTCTCATCCTTGCTAACGGAGGAGATGAGACGAAAAAATATGGAGAGCCAAAATAGTGATGCCTTTTGTAGCTTTATGTTCCGGATTCTCCACAGTTTCCAGTTCAGTCTGTCGACGTTTTGAACCCCAACGGGGGTCCATCCTCAGGACACTCTGAAAGATAGATGAAAATGAATGATGATGAATGATGAGTGATGCCTTGTCTGTACGAGGACGGTCCTAGAAAAAAAACAAAAGTAAGTCATCGAGTGGGAGATCTAAATCTAGAGGGACATCTAAATCTATAGGGAGATCTAAATCTCCAGGAAATCCTTAGAGGTGGTATGCTAGAAATGTGAAAAGGAAGGGCACTACAAAAGGGACTATAAATCTAAAGCTCCTGACAAAGGAAAGGGATCTGATGATGCTCCTTCTGCAAAGGTGAAAACCACCTCAGACGAAGTTGGGGATGTGTACTTCAAGTACACATGTAGATCATGAGGCATGGTTGATTGACTCAGGTGCATCCTTTCACTTCACTCCCCATAGAGAGTGCTTCTGCGAGTATGACAAATACGATGGTGGTGATTTCTTCTTAGGGGATGATAGGAAGGCAAGAATCGTTGGTCATGGAAAAGTAAAATTGAAGTTCCAAGGTGGAAGGATTAGAACACTTTCGGGTGTTCTGCATATTCCTGCATTGGCCAAAAATCTTATTTCTATAAGCAAGCTAGATGATGCAAGTGTAAAAACAGTGTTTCAAAAGGATAACTGCAAGATGGTTTGGGGAGCACTGGTATTGATGTGGGGAGTTCATATTGGAACTCTGTGCAAGCTACAAGGTAGCACTGTTGTTGATGGGTGCAATAGTTCTATGGTTCCTGAAAGTGGAGCAGAAAATCTAGTGTTCTCTAGAGAGAAGACCATATTGTGGCATCAAAGGCTTGGACATATTGGAGAAAAGAACCTTCAAATACTTCATGGTAAAGGTATGGTAGAAGGTATGAGTAATATCTCTCTGGATTTTGATTTCTATGAAAATTTTGTATATGGGAAGTAGAATCAGGTGAGTTTCCCCTCTGGTGGTAAAAGGGTGAAACAAATATTAGAGCTTGTGCACAGTGATGTGTTTGGACCTGTGAAAGTTCCATCACTAGGTAAGTTTGTGTACTATGTATCATTTATAGATGACTTCTCAAGGAATACATGGATATATTTCCTTAAGAAGAAATCTGAAGTCTTTGATAGGTTTAAAGATTTTATGGCTCTGGTGGAAAATCAGACAAAGAATAAGATAAAGGTGTTGAGGACAGATAATGGTGGAGAATTCTGCAACAAGGAATATGAAGAATTTTGTAAGAAGTGTGGTATAGCACGGCAGAAGAATACTCCATATACACCTCAATGAAATGGAGTTGCAGAAAGAATGAACAAGACGTTGATGGAAAGGGCAAGAAGCATGCTCAGTGGTGTCGGGTTAGGACAAGAATTCTGGGCAGAGGCGGTGGAGACAACATGTTACCTGGTTAATAGATCACCTTCATCAGCATTGGAGGATAAGACTCCACAAGAGGTATGGACTTGTAAGAAACCCTCTCTTTCACATCTGAGGGTATTTGGATGTTATTCATATGTACATGTTCCAAAGGAGAAATGAAGCAAGTTAGATAGTAAATCTTAAAAGGAAGGTTATAAGCTTTGGAACCCAGTAACAGGGAAGGTTGTGTACAGCTGAGATGTGGTGTTCAGAGAGGTAAAAGATGTTATTAAACATGAATTCCAACCAAAGGAACCTAAGAAGATAGAATTTGAGCTAAAGGAGGAAGAATTAGAAGATGAAGAGCCATAAACTCCAGGTGTGAGAAGATCAGTTTGAGAAAGAAGGCAGCCAGAAAGGTATAGTCCATTTGCTTTCTGTTCAAATTTTGCGTTGTCTGTTACTGATGATGATCCCAGAACTGTGACGGAAGCAGTGGATTCAAAGGATGGAAAACTCTGGAAAGAGGCCATGGTTGATGAAAATGGCATCTTTGCACAAAAATGAGGCTTGGGATCTGGTGGAGTTGTCGGCTGGAAGGAAACCCATTGGCAGCAAATGGGTGTTCAAGAAGAAGACAAATGCAGAAGGAAAGGTGGAGAAATACAAAGCTTAGTTTGTAGAAAAAGGTTATTCCCAGGTGCTGGGAATTGATTTTTGGTGATATTTTTTCTCCTGTTGCCAAGGTAGCTTCTATTAGATTACTTTTATCTGTTGTTTGTTGCTTTTGATTTTGAGGTAGAATAGATGGATGTGAAGAAAACATTTCTTCGTGGGGATCTAGAAGAGGAGATCTACATGAAGCAACCTGAAGGCTATGCGGTGAAGGTTAAGAAAGAATTGGTATGCAAATTAAAGAAGTCTTTGTATGGGTTAAAATAGTCACCAAGGATGTGGTATTACAAATTTGATACGTTTATACGGGGACTTGGCTTCACCAGAAGCAAAGAAGATCATTGTGTGTATTTTAAATTAATTGGTGACTGTGTTATTTATCTGGTCTTATATGTGGATGCTATGTTGTTGGTTGGAAATGACAAAGAAATTATCCAAGATTTGAAGACCCAATCGTCCTCCAAATTCGACATGAAAGATCTTGGTGCTGCAAACTATATTTTGGGCATGGAAATTAAAAGAGATCGGGGAAAGAGGAAGCTTTTGTTAGACTAGAGGAAGTATGTCGAGACAATATTGCAGAGGTTTAATATGCAAGATAGTAAACCGGTGAAGGTTCCTATTCCTGTAGGTGTAAATTTATCTGTTGAACAGTGTCCCAAGACACAAGAAGAGGAAGAGGACATGTCCCGTGTTCCATATGCAAGTGCAGTCCGTAGCTTGATGTATGCAATGGTTTGTACTAGCCAGACATTGCACATGCAGTGGGAGTATTGAGCAGGTTTATGTCAAAACCAGGGAAGGAGCACTAGACAACAGTGAACTGGGTTTTCAGGTATTTGCGTGGCACTAGTGATTATGGTTGTGCTACCAAGGAAGACCAGGATTGGACAGAGTGTTGGATATTCGTGGCTTTGTTGATGCAGACTGGACTAGAGATCTGGGTCAGAGAAGATCTACAAGTGGGTATGTGTTTAACCTATTTGGAGGTGCAGTTAGTGGATGAGTAAGAAACAATCTGTAGTGGCACTATCAACTACAGAGGCAGAATACATGGCAGCCACTCATGCAAGCAAGGAAGCAGTTTGGTTGCAGAGATTGTGTTCAAGTATGGGGTTAGTAAAAGGAGCTATAAGGATAGACTGTGACAGCCAAAGTGCAATTTTCTTGGCAAAGAACCCTGCTTATCATTCAAAGACAAAGCACATTGATGTTCAGTATCACTTTGTGAGGGATATGATAGAAGACAAAAAAGGTGTTGCTGGTAAAGGTGGACACTTTGAAGAATATTGTAAATGCATTGACAAAATCTGTGAGCTCTGAGAAGTTCTCTTGGTGTAGAGAAACAATGGGCGTTGCAGGGTTGGATAAATGACTAAGCTCTCTTATGGCCTCCCTGTGGAAAGAAAACAACAAGTGGGAGAATGTTGGGTTGTGTTATATTCTTTCCACGACTAGCCCATGTAGTTAACCAAGGGGTTAGGAGGAGGGTGGAGCCCCCCTTCGTTGCATCGATTGCGTAGTGGGGGTAGTCATAGGGGCTTTGAGGGGTGCAAGTAACCCCACTCTATGGGGTCTGGGGCAGTGCCTCAGGCAATTTTGGTTTTGGACCCTATGTTATGTTGGGCAGACCTACCTATGGTTTTGTGCATGATTTTCACACATGGTTTTGGACGCGATGCTTTTCAGTCCATGGTTTTGGATGCTTGGGCATGTATAAATATGTATTGTAACATTGAAAGGAATATAATGAAAAATCAAGCTGGTAGTCCCAGTTTTGGGATCCAGGGGAAATCTCTGTGTATATGTGTTTTATGTGTTATGCTCTCACATTGTTTATTTTCTATGTTTTAGAATTCGTATGCAGGTAATTTCTGTATGGGGTTAAAACGTACAAGTGGATCCAGAAAAGGTAAGAGTTGTCATGGAGTAGGAAGCTCCTAGAAATGTAGATGAGGTGAGATCCTTCATGGGATTGGCAGGTTATTATAGGAGGTTCATGAGGAACTTCTCACAGATTGCTTAACCTATTACATCATTGCAAAGGAAAGGTAGGAAGTTTGAATGGAAAGAGGAGTGTTAGGCCAGTTTTGAGCAGCATAAGTAGTTGTTGACACATGCTCTAGTGTTAAAGATTGCAGATCTAGACAAAGAATTTGTAGTACATATAGATGTTTGCAAGAGAAGAAATAGTGGAGTCCTTTTATGCAGGAAGGAAAGGTAGTGTGCTATGAGTCACAAAAACAGAATGAGCATGAGCAAAACTATCCAACACATAATCTTTAGCTAATAGCAATCATACATGCATTGAATATGAGGAGGCACTATCTTCTTGGTAGGAGGTTTGTATTAATGAGTGATCACTGTGGATTGAGGTATCTATTTGACCAACCGAATCTGAATGTCAAACAATGTAGCTGGTTGGAAACGATCAATGAGTTTGATTTTGAGATCAGATACATCAAAGGAAAGGAGAACAGGGTCGTGGATGCTCTTAGCAGGTGGATATAGGTAAATCACATAGCATATATGAGTTCCTATGGGATAGATCTAAGGGATAGCATCTTCTAAGCAAGTCAATAGGATGTCAGGTACATGGAGCTTAGGCATAGGTTACAACAGATTACAGGTATAGATACAGGTAGTGGCACAAGCATAGGTATAGGTCCAGGTGTACAGGATGTGGACTATTATATCATGGCAGATGGATTGATCATATTTAGAGACATGATATATGTACCAGAAAACAATGATCTCAAGAAGGTGATCTTGAGGGAGTTTCATGCAAAACCATATTCACATCACCCAAGCTATTAGAAGACATTGACCACAGTGAAGAATTTTTATTATTGGGTGAATCTGAAGAAGGATGTAGCACAGTTTGTGGTTAGGTGTTTGGATTGTCAGCAGGTGAAGGTAGAGTGTAAGCATCTAGGTGGACTACTATATCCAATTACGATTCCATAATGGAAATGGGAGGTCATTTCCATGGAATTTATCATATGTTTTTCGAGGACAGTGAGACAATATGATTCCATCATGGTTGTGGTGGACAGGTTGATGAAGATTACACACTTCATTCCAATAAATTCTACATTCTAAGATAACAATGTAGCAGAGGTCTTCATTAGATATGTGGATAGGTTTCATGGGGTTTCGAAGAATATTGTATCAGATAGGGATGCTAAATTCACTTCCAAGTTTTGGGAGTTTTTTGCAGGATTAGGGATAGAGTTGGCCTTCAATATGATTTATCATCTGCAGACTGAAAGACAGATAGAAAGGATCAACAAAATATTGGAGTACATGTTGAGGATGTATGTGATGCATTAGCAATAGAAGTGGGAAGATTACCTTCAACTGGTAGAGTTCATTTACAACAATGGGTATCATGAATCCTTGAGGATGAGTTCATTTGAGGCATTGTATGGGCGGAGTTTCAATACTTCAATCTATTGGAGCAATCCAATGAATAGGGTGTTGATTGGATTGGACATGTTGGAAGACATGGAGCAAGAAATGCAGGTAATCAAGAAGGATCAAATAGTATCACAGGATAGGTTGAAGAGTTATGAAGATCAGAACAGGGTGTTCAAGGAGTTTTAGATTGGGGAACACGGGTACTTATGCATCAAACCAAAGAATATCTCCTTGCATATTGGATCATGTGCCAAGCTAGCACCATGGTTTTGTGGACCTTTCATGATTCTTGAGAGGATAGGACCAGTAACTTCTTGACTTGCACTACCTCTGACAGTGAAATTCCATGATGTTTTACATCTGTCGTTGCTTAAGAAGTATGTTAAATATGTTGTTCATGTGAATGAATGGTCTGTATTGCAAGTGGGGCTAGAAGGAGAATTCTAGGCAAAATCGTAGTGTATATTACATAGAAAGATGTTCACACTCTGGAAATGAGCAATCAGGCAGGTTAAAGTGCAGTGGAAGCACTTTGGGCCTAATAACACTACATGGGAGATGTCGGATTAGATGAGAGTTATAAATCCTTCATTGTTTCCTAGTTGAGGCAAAGTAGTTTTGGTATGATGCTTGGTATATTCTTTGGCATACGTTTGGTTGATGTTTTGATATATATACATATGTATATGGATGCAAATAACGTTGTGAGCTAATCTATAAAGCTCCAATAAGTGGTATGGGTGTCATGTTATTATGATGTTATGTTGTCATGTTGGTTTGCTTCTCAACAGGGTAATCATTGTAAATACTGCATCGAGCTATGTTATAAAGCTCCATGTGCATTATGCTTTCTTTTTAGTGGTTTTGTTGAGTTATAGATGTATTTAAACACTGATGAGGGTGTCCCTTAAGGGGGAGGGTTCTGTAACAACCCTTATGAAAATTCCATGTAATAAAAGTTAATAAAGGAAAATAATAACCACGGCTAATGGGACACTTATTCTAAGCTGAATGTTGGGCAAGACATCCTAATGTTGTTGTTCAATTTTTTTATTATGGCTAAGGAAACTGGAAAGGCAATAGCTAAGGAAATTGGAAAATGCAATGGCTAAAGAATTTGGAAAGGCAAAGTGGCATCAATTGGCATTTATTTATGAAGATAATGGAAATTATGAGAAAAGGAAGGTGAAAAGTCACAGGTTGCATGTGAGGAGGAAAATGAAGTAAAATAATGGAAAATCAAGAAAATATAAATCTAATTGATAAAAAGGCTTATGAGGATAAATTGGTACCTTTTTGTCAGTGTTACCTTTTCTCAATTCAGTTTTGGAGCTCTCTTTCTTTTCTCCCTCTCACTCACACTCTTGGACACTTATAGTTTTCTTGGAGAATTTTAGCATTGGATCGAGAAAGGAAAAGGAGAAAAGGAGGAAGTAGAGATAAAGTAAGGAAGAGAAGGATCAAGCAGATATAATAGGATTCTTTACAGGTATCAATTTGCATGTGTGGCTTCCTTTCTATATTTGGCATGCATGGTGTTGAATGTGTGTTCTTGGTTCTCTTTTTGCATTTGGCATGGGTTTTCCCAGGTGTGACAGTGTTTTTTAGCCTAGCCTTGCCATTTTTAGATAACCATGGTGTGATGGGCTTCTCACGCTTTCATTGAGATGGATTATTAGATGGATTCGAAGCTGCAGATATTTGAATAAAAGAACACATGGCCTAGTAACCCCTTAACTGAATTGTGGGTTGCAGTAAAGTCAGATTTTGTGTTGCCTCGATGGTCCTAAGAATCCTCAGCCGGTGAATGGAGCGATATACGGTAAAGCCTAGAGGTGGGTGCTCTCCATTAGGCCTAGTAATCCCAGGATGACATTTAAGTAAATCTTGGAGAGTTAGGGCCTAGTGATTCGATGTGGATTGCAGTAAATCATAGAATCTAAGAGACAGGAAAATTTCTCACCATGTAGGTGGAGGAATACAGTGGCATCCATGCTTGTTTTGGCCTAGATATTCGATGGAGATCGTGGTAAATCCTGTTATTACATGCTATTATTTTTGCCTAGTGATCTCGTGTGGATTACTAATCTAAAATGGAGCAGATTAGTAATGCTTTTCTAATTTCCCATTCAGAATATAAAAATTTCTTGAGGTTTGACCTCCAAAATAGCAAGTAAAAACATGAATTTTATGTGTGTTTACTTAAGTTAGTTTCATGAAGAAAACGTAAAACATGAAACAAAAACACTGAATGGAAGCATGCATCAAACTGTAATACACCATCCATTGCTAAAGGAGTTCACCCCTCTTGGGTTACATCTCCTTGGATCAACTCTAAAGGCATGACCCCTTCTCATTATGCTCAAAATTCTTCAATAATAAAGAGTACATAAGTGTGTTGACAAAAAGAGTGGCTAGTTTCCCCTTCAAGGAAAAATTGTTCTACAAATAACTCTCACTCTAAACACATGACAAACTACAGTTGGTCATAAAATAATCAACAAGCTAAGGGATCTCAAATTAAGACCCCATACTCCAACTTCCAAGAGCATAAACAGTACTACAATCCACTTGAAGTACTTAAAGAAGTCTCTTTCTCTATACACATATCGAGAAAAGAAGAAATAAAAATATAGCACTATTGTAATGGTTGTTATAGGAAGCACATCGAGGGTGGAAGACTCCTGCAAGATCATCTCCATCTTCATACTCCTCCTTAAATTTAATCACCACTTTGGTTGACCAGAGCACCCATAGGATTTACTTTATAAAAATCCTATCTAGAAGTGCTCCTTTGATCCTGAAACCTATTCCATTGAGTTCTGAATGTCCAAAAATGGCTATCTAGACTCTTTTTGCATTCCATTTGGTCAAAAACTACCTTACTTATGACTTATGTCAGTATTTCCACAATTTTCTCCTCCAAATATGGCTTACTACCAGTTAAATTCATTATCTGGAGTTAAATCTGGTAGTTCCTCTCAAATCAACGATCCTGCCATCTTCCCTACTTATCTCACAGTTAAGGCCGAGTGGTCACATACAAGGTGGTCAGTCTGGCAAAAAAGGTGATAGTTCCGCAACTTTGTCGCAAGTCGCAATGGCGAAGTCCAATCATCAATGGATAGTCCCAAGACCAAACAATAGGAACTCTACTATACACTGACCCATCAAGATTATAAAACATAACATATAGCATATCGCATCTGGGGACCCCATCGCAATCACAATCAGTACTTTCCCTCGGCGAATATCAAAGTACATACACTAAGATAGCAAAAAACCCGTCGGGTTTATAAAACACAACATATAACAATATCGTGTCCAAAAGAACCCCGCATCACAAATCATAATCGACAGAAAATTCCGTGCTCTTAAGTTCTGTCAACAAAATGGGTGATTTGTGCGATAGCGATATCACAGACCCAACGACATATTAAATTGCAAGCTATAGTGGCATCGCATTTGGTATATCCTTTCTCATTTTTCATCGACAGAGAACCGGCGGTAATATAATGCAAGACTTTTTAGCGATTGCAATATGTGATAAATCACATCACAATTGTGCTTTTACCAGGGTCGATTCTTATCCACTTGTGACATTCGATTGCAATCACATCGTAACCTGTCTGCGTCGGGGGAAAATTTTGTAATGCTCGTCAACCTTTGATTTACGATATGTGATATCGCTAATCACAAATCGGCACTACTTAGGGGTTGATTCTTAACCCACGACCTTTATTTTCCCCGATATGTGATATATAGGACCCAATGGAAAAATACCACTTGGCACTTCCTCATTCACTGGAACCTTTGCCATGTCATCCAATCTTGCCACCTGGACCAATCAAGCCTGAACTTTTACTTGCTCTAACTTCTGCATGTGAGCTCAGATTTGAGTTCAGTTCACACCATTAGATTCAGAATGACGAACTCTTCAATATGAAGCTAATCTTATCAAGATTCTGACACTTTGATATTTTGGAAAATTTTGAGCTCCTGATCTCTCTTCCCCATTGAAACACTTTTGGTCTCTAAAAGTTTACTTTCAATTGTTCAGCATTTGAAGGTATAGTTCCTTCATTTTTTCAAACTCGATCCAATCGATGTTTGTAGTGCCCTAACTTGTACTTGTATGTGATTTTTCTCAAGATGAACTTAAAATATAATTTGACAAAAGAATTCAAGTTCGATGTTCTTCTTGGCTTCTCCATGTCACAATGGCCATCCACAACAACATCCTTTCCAAGAAGAATTCTAAGGTTCTCTTCTACAAAATCCTTATCGAGGATAAGATCCTAAAAAGACTGCCAAATGAACCAAAACAAGCCTCACATAGTGAATACTTGTATAGATTGAGTGCTAAACACATTTGGAATATACTAAATGTGCTGCAACTACTCATACAATAGATTTAAAATGACTTCTAAAACTACGAATAGAAATTCATTTTACAAAATGGAATAAACTTGACTCCCAAATTTTCCATTCAAATTGATTATCAACAAGACAAACTAGCATTGTAATGCTTAAAGAAAACACTATTGCATATAAGTGATTTATTTATGAACATCATTTTTACAATTTACCCAACTATGGGGATATGAAACCAGTGAAAAAAAAAAATTTACAAACTTCAGCTAGACAAATAGTCCACCCATTTCTGAACCAACCAAGTAAATGAACCCTCTATTTTAACTTTCTCTTCTTCTGAAGCTGCTTTAGGGATGGTCGCATCTTGTGCCACTTTTTCTTTTTTCGCTTCATGTCCTTATGCTTGCATGACTTGCTTGCTCTTACCAAGATGAAGTTGCAGGAACAATTTCCAACACTTCTCGACCCAATTCCCACTGATATTACAGTGAGTACAGAAGTTATTTTGACCTCCTCTCGGCTCACTTGCCTTTAACCTTGGATGATATTTTCTCTTTTCGGTCTCAATTCCAATAGACATAATTATCTTCTTGATGAATTCTTTGCATTTATCGCACTTATCTACACAATGGTTAGTTCAAAGGAAAAAGGGGCATGGAAACATATTCCTCAACGCGTTATTCAAATCTACGTGTTGTTTTCCATTATGAACAACATTTGAATTAACATAATGGATATACATATGTTTGTTGTCCTTTGGCTTATGCTACTTGCGTGAGGAACTTGCATGGAAAGAATAATTTAGATTCCCTTCTTCCTCAACATCTTCATCTCTCTTTGGAGATGCTTTGCACTTTGAGTTCTCCTTACACTTGAGGAACCAAGAGGGAACCAATTCTGGATGCAACTCCCAACATCTTCTCTCCTCATGTCCTTTATTACGGAAAAATGAGCACGATACACATGAGATGTCTCTAGAAGAGCATTCTTATTTGCTACATAACCTAAGCCTTCATATTTAGGCCTCTCCGTGGCCTCAATTGGATTTTTAATGCCTTGTTGGTTTACTCCAAGGCCTCCTCCCTTGTAACCCATCTTGGTTAAGATATTGGATTCAATGCCTTTACTATGCTTTTCAAAGGCTGCCAACGAATTTACGTCAACACTTTCGCATAAGGAAGAAGCATGTAAATTCTTGCCAATTTTTTTCATATTTTGATTGACATACGAATATGCTTTTGAACTCCCTTTTGATTCTTGATGTGTCCTCTTGGACTTTTTGACTCTCTTCTTTCAACTCCTCAATTTTGGGTGCTGATAGAACCTCATATTCCACATCATGTGGACAAAAGGTACTAACTTGTCCATCTATCTTCTCTGAAGGACTTTCTACACTAGCATCTTTCATAAGAGTTGTAGAAAAACATGAAGATTGTGGAGAAGATGGTGGTTTATCACCATTCTTGTTTCCTTCTTCCCTTGGATAACATTCTCATCTTGGAGGTCTAGAGCTTTCACCTTACTATTTGATACTCCTCTCTTAATAGAGGACTTTCACCATTTTTTCCATGTCTAAGAAAGCCTTTCTAAAAGCCTTCACATCCTCTGACATTCTTGCAGGTTATCCTCCATGGGACATGCTTTTCTTGAAGCTTCTACTACAATTTGAGGTACAACTTGGTGATAGAGATTATAACAATATTTCTCTCCTTTCCAAAACATTCTCCTCATTGAGCTTCAAAACACATTCACTTGCAAACAATAGTCAATTCCTCCTTGCACAAAGCAAACCTATGCTCTAATAGCAACTTGATATGAAATGGAGCAGATTAGTATTGCTTTTCTAATTCCCCATTCAGAATATAAAAATGTGCTTGAGTTTTGAACTCCAAAATAGAAAGTAAAAACATGAATTTTATGTGTGTTTACATAAGTTAGTTTCATGAAGAAAACTTAAAACATGAAACCAAAACATTGAATGAAAACATGCATAAAATAGTAATACACCATCCATTTTTAAAGGAGTTCACCCCTCTTGGGCTACATCTCCTTGGATCAACTCTAAAGGAATGACCCCTTCTCATTATGCTCAAAATTCTTCGGTAATAAAGAGTACATAAGTGTTCTCACAAAAGTAGTGGCTAGATTCCCATTCAAGGAAACATTCTTCTACAAATAACTCTCACTCTAAACACATGACAACCTACAGTTAGTCATGAAATGATCAACAAGCTAAGGGCTCTCAAATCAAGACCCCATACTCCAACTTCGAAGAGCACAAACAGTACTAAAATCCACTTGAAGTACTTCAACAAGTCTCTTTCTCCATACACATATAAAGCAAAGAAGAAATAAAACTACAACACTGTTGTAATGGCTGCTGCAGAAAGCACATGGAGGCTAGAATACACCTACAAGGTCATCTCCATCTTCATACTCCTTAAACTAAATCAACACTCTGGTTGACTAGAGCACCCATAGGCTTCACTTTTCAAATAATCTTATCCATAAGTTCTCCTTTGATCCTGAAACTTGTTCCAATGAGTACTGAGTGTCTAAAAATGGCTATCTAGCCTCTTTTTTCATCCCATTTGGTCGAAACTTGCCTTAGTTATGACTTTTGTTAGTCTTTCCACAATTTTCTCCTCCAAATCTAGCTTACTGCCAATTAAATTCATTATCTGGAGTTAAATCTGGCAGTTCCTCCCAAATTGGTGGTCCTGCCATCTTCCCTACTTATCTCGCAGTTAAAGCTGAGTGGTCACATACAAATTGGTCAGTCCAGCAGAAAAGGCGATGGTTCCGCAGCTCTATCACAAGTCGTAATCAGCGAAGTCCAACCATCGGTGGATAGTCCCAAGCCCAAACAATAGGAACTCTGCGATACATGGACCCACCAAGATTATAAAACACAACATATATCATATCGCATCTAGTGACCCCATCATAATCACAATCGGCACTTTCCCACGGCGGATATCAAATTCCATACACTGCGATAGCAGTGGACCCATTGGTGTTATAAAATACAACGTATAAGAATATTAGGTCTGAAAGTCCCCCCCATCGCAAATCACAATTGTTGGAAAAACTCGTGGTCTTAAGGTCTATGAATAAAATGGGTTATTTGTGCAATAATGATATCGTAGACCCAGTAGGATATTTAATCGCAACCTATAGTGGCATCGCATATGGGATATCCTATCGCATTTCGCATCAGCGAAGAACCAGCAGCAATATAATGCAGGACTTTTCTACGATTGCAATATGTGATAAAGCGCATCACAATCGTGATTTTACCAAGGACAATTATTATCCACTTGCGATATGTTATTTTGGTCGCATCGCAACCAGTCTATGTCGAGGGTCGTTTCTATAATGCTCGTCCACCTCCAATTTGCGATATGTGATATCGCTAATCACAAATCATCAATGCTTAGGGGTCGATTCTTAACCCACGACCTCTTTTTCCCTAATATGCGATATGTGGGACTGAATGGTAAACTACCACTTGGTGCTTCCCCATTCGCTGGAACCTTTTCCATGTCATCCAATCTTGCTGCCTGGACAAGTCAAACCTAAAATTTGACTTTCTCTATCTTCTACATGCGAGCTCGGATTTGAGTAGCATTCACACCATTAGATTCAGAATGATGAGCTCTTTGATTTGAAGCTAAGCTTATCAAGATCCTGACACTTTGAGATTTTGGCAAATGTTGAACTCCTAATCAATTACGATAAAGCCTGGTTTCTATTGATGAGGGTGAGGTGGTTTAGCCCTGGGATGCCCTCGTTTCTTCTTTTGGTTTGAGTCCCACGTTCATGCTTGGAATATGTCATGGGGAGATTAGATGAAGAGAGATTTGGCTCAGCCACTCTATGGTCGAGTGGAAGGATTTAGCCCCACACTGGGTTGGCTTTTGCATTCATTAATAAGAGGTTATTTCCTTGGTATCTTTTGTGTAAATGTACTAGTTTCTATGTGGATTCTATGGATGATGTATCCTTGATATTTTTTTTATTATTATGTTGTTTATAAGCATGTATTATGATATTGATGATGTATGGCTCTCCTCATGTTTTGATTTGTAAATGAATGAAAAATGTGTATATGACCTAATAGATGATAATGCAGCTAATGATATAAGGGAACAATGTTTCTTATCGATTCTCAGATAATTATGAGATCCATATGCTCAAGTCTGTTGTTTAAACATACATATTACATATTTGTGACATGTTTGACGAAATTTTTCTCATGGCTAGTAGGGGTCCAGTCTATTCCTTGTTGATGTTGTTGCAAATGTATCTTTTTTCCACTGTGAAATTTCATTTTTGAATTGGTCATTGAGTTCTGGGTAGCGACCTAGTCTCTGGGCCTGAAAAAGTGGGAAAAATCCCAGAGTCACAAGCATAATACTGAGGAGATACTCGAGCCTTTCTCTGGGAGATACTCGAGCCTCCCAAATGCACCCTTATCTATATCAAGGGATTGTTTAGGGGTTTAATGGTCTAAAATCCCAATGGGACCTAAGGACTTATCATGGGGATGACTAGGAAGGCTTGTGGGAGTCTTGTAGCAGGTATATAAGGTTTGTTTTGTGGGTTTCCGTCGATTCCACTTCCTTAAGGTCATGTAGGAGGTTGAATCCCATTACAGTGGCCTCTCGTCACATATTTACCCTAGTTGGTAGGTTACTTGGGTAGATGTGGGATAAGGGTGTTACATTTCCGTTTAGTCCCTAATTTGTTGTCTTGATATAGCAGAACAGATTGTTTTGCTTGAGCTAATTATGTTTTCCATAAGTGCATATTATGAAATAGATACTACAACTTATGAGGTTATCTCTTTCTATTAGTTATTGTCATCATGGCACCTAAGAGATTTGCCTCCAAAGACACCACAGAGAGCAGCATTGGTGAAGTAGTTGAAATAACCTTAGTCACCATTCTAGTTTTCTCAAGAAGTCAACTTCTCATTGAGAAATATTTAGACATAACATGGTAGACAACAAAAGATGCATCCACAGTAACTAATTACAAAGAAGATATTCAAGATAGACAGGTTTAATTTAATGTCCAAAAGTTAGGATTGAATAAGATTACATGCAGGTATCTAATTTTCCCTTACACAGACATTATCAATTGGATATTGTCACATACAGATTCAAAGAGCATGATCCTCAGTAGTTTCAATGGACAAAGGCTTGCCTCTTTCATGGCACATGACTTTCAGCTTTTGTATCATTTTCCTTTTCCAAAAGTTTAAAAGTATTCTCACTTCTACACAATCAATAACTACATGAGCACTAAAGATGTCATCAAAGGTTGGATAAGAGAGCCATCCAAATTCTGATAAATACCCAACAACACTTACAAGACCAAATCTCTCAAAAAATCATTCCAATACTTGATAGTTCTATGCTACTAAATCTATGGTCAAAGGAGTACTAAGACCTTTCACAAAGGTTGGGCATTCTTACTGCATCAGGTGGTGAATGATGGGAAAACATTCAATTTTTCAGAATTATTTTTTTCAATAGTTAAATATCCATGTAACCAATGCCAAGAACCCTCCCAAGGGTAAGCAAGCCAGATTCTACATGATGCGATACATGCTCATAACACTTTTCCTAGTATGAATTGGACTTGGTCACCAAAGGAATTTGTTATCCACATTTACTGCAAAGTTCTTTCAAAGTGAAGCTACAAGGGGGTTATGGAGAAGATGATTGATCACTTTCTCATGCCACTTTACAAGATTATCTTTGAGGAAGATCCACCTTGCATGTCCCAAGAGGAAATGGAAGCAGTAGCAGAACTTGCAGACTAGTTTGCCTCACTGAATGGCACTTACCATAGGGTGTTGGTTGTTTAGAGATCTTCACATTTGTTGTTGAGGTATGCCAACGAAAAATTGGTCATGCAAGAGGTAGCTTATCATATTTCCACAAGTCTATCAGGAGTCTTGTAAAGGAAGAAGAAAGCACCTTTGCCCACTCTTCCATTGTAGATTGGATCTTACGAGATTAAGAATATGAAGGTTGCATATACCAAGGGAAAAGAGTTAGGGAAATTCGAGTTTGGTCTTATGGAATACCACTCGTATGATCCCAGGAGTTTTTGCAAGTAGCATTATGTAGAGATACATTTTAACTAGCCAAGCAAGACTTTTTCCAGAAAGGAGGAGGAAAACATTAAGAATTGTTATAATGCCTCCAAGCCTCATGCCCTAGTCAGCTTTGTAAGTACATTGTAGTTTTCTACTCAATAGGAAGAAACTCCGGAATCAAATACATCAGAGAAGCTCAACCTAGTACATGGAAAGGGGAAGAAAAAGATTGTGCACAATCTAACAGAAGAAACAGTTGCAAATGGAAAGCAAACCCAATCATCTTGAAAGCGGCCATAGTAGTAGATTGAAAGAGGAAGCAAAAGAAGTAGGAGGAAGAATTAAGGTAGAAGGAATAGAAAGAACAAGAAGAGAGGTAGAGACAAGAATAAGAAAGGTGGAAGAAAGAGGAGGATGAAACATCACTAAAGCAAGTTTAAGTAGAAGAACAAAGTGGGCTACTTGATGAAGAAAGAAAGTAGCTGCAAGATAGAGAAGTTGCCCAAGAAATCAAAGACTTGATAATTATCCAAGATATGGAAGTGGAAACAAAGTAGAAAATCAGGGTGTTGATCTCATGCCTTGCACACAGTAGATCACCAATCAATATCCCCCTCCTTCTAGAGAAGGGAAAGCTCTAGGTGAGGAAGGGAAAACTATTCCTCTTGATGAAGGTCAGGTGATGGATATCGATAGTTTAACATATGATGAGCTACAGAAGAAGATTTTACAGGTGAGGAAGAAGCACTTCCTGGATGACATCACACATCCTATTTTTATCAAACAAAAGGTGATTGTGATGGATGCCCGGAAGAATCCATAAGTTATTTCTGTGTCCAACTTGGATTTCATAAAAGCCTCCAAGTCAAACACAGAGTATTTGACGGCTAAGAATAGATATATGGAAAAGAACTTAGAGGCTACAAAAAAATAGATTTAACAGCTCCAGGTAGAGGTTCAAAAAGTATCTCCCACGGAGTTGTACTTAGAATAACTCAAGGCAACCATACTTGATGAAGTATTGACATTGGGAGGTAGTATGAGGAACCTCTATGAGGAGCTAGTCACCATGAAAAAAGTAGTTTTCCACCTACACAACATGCATCAAAACTGTAAAGAGAATGCTAAATGCCTCAAGGTTGTCCATGCATCCATCGTTGTTGTGCAAGAGTGGGGAATGAAGTATAGAGGTGCACCTCCTGAGTTGGTGAAGAAGACAAGGAAACAAGCCGAGTTAGAGAAGGAAGAAGTTTGGATCCTTATTCAAATCAATTAGCAGCTTGAAGCTTTCATCACCAAAATTCAATCCTCTTATGGAATATTGTATAATAGTGTGTATTTCATGGTGAAGTCACACAAGATCCCTTCAGTCGGTAAACTCACCAAAGCTAAAGATAGCAAAAGGTCAGAAAGGAAGTGGAGGAATACTTGGACCAGTTCAAGAAGATCACTACCAAGGGAAATATAGAGGTGAACATACATGATATGCAGAAGTATATTGGTTACCATGCCAATATAAACACCATGTTTTTCTTGTTAAATAATGAAACACAAATTGGCTCCAAGGCCATGTACCAATATGCAATGTAGGCAAGAGTTTTCTTCTAGCCTGATCCCATCACAAGGTTTGGGGAATCCATTGCACAATATAAATCTTGGCATCGCTATATGACCAAAAAGCTACAAGTTGAAGTGGTTGAGCTGGAGTTTCCCCAAACTAAAGCTTGTAATGTTCTTTTTCCTATAAGGATTTTTTAGTTGCTCTACCCAATTTTTGGCTTATACGGGTATGAACAATATTGTAATATTCTATTTGTAATTAATTTGCAATTGAAATTCCAAGTGTCATTTGTGGGCTATGAAAAGTCATTTTGTAAGGAAGTCAGAAGGTCATGGTTGAAATATCTGAAAGCGTCATGAGGGAAGTCCAATATTCACAAAGGGGAGATGATTATTCATATCATTTGTTATAAATATACCTTCATAACTCATGTAAAGGGCTTTTTGCCAGTATTTTCCTAGGATCGAAAGCTAGGGAGTTTTGTCGAGAGCCTTGTCTTCTCATTTAGCATAGAGAGAGTATATTTCTTCGGAGGGGTAGATGTTGGATTCATGTTCCACTATTGGGGCTAGTGGCTTGTCAATTGTATATGTATGTTTGGAACTTTCACTTTAATAAAAGCTCAAATCGGATATGATTTCATGCATATGTTGTGAATATAGAAGGACTATTCTTGTTATGTTTGCAATATATGTTATTTCATTTATGGTAAAGCTTATGAACTAGTTCGTTTGCATTAGTATGAATCTTGTTAACTGCATGTATTTATGTATTTCAATCATGGTTATCTTGTGAACTATTTTGCAGGCTAACTTATGATTCCTTATATGCTCGTGTGTTCCTTTCAAGATGCATACTATTACGGGATTTTAAGGGGATCACTTGTATCCCCCTTGTTGTGATAGACCCTCTCATGCATTGCGCTTGACCCTTCACAGATTTATACACTTGTTTCACCAAATTCATGAGTACATCATTCTATGCATCATCGCTGCCAAGGAAGACAACTAAAACCCACTATTTTGGTAACCGAGTCGTATTCTGGATGGGGCTCCTAGTCCAAATTGTGTGAGGTCTAATTGGGACTTCATATCAAGGAGACCCCATGAATGTTGGCAGGTCCAACACCGTCGCCATTTATGGTGCTAGAAGGAGGCCCAGAGGATAAGATGAACCCGTTACATATGTTTGAACTCTATTTATCATTAAATGGATTATTCCCAAATATTAACCCCGACATGTTTTTCTAGAATTGAAAATCTGAGAGTTCCCATGGGAATAATTCATGACTTGTCTAATTTAAATTTTGATTGCGAGGGTGGAACAACCATTCTCAAGCACACAACTCGTTTTCTTGAATTCTACACTCAACATACAATTCATTGTGAAGACATTGTGAAGACATTGTTTGCAAATTGTTCATCCTTACATTTGAAGAACATGATAGGGAGTGTTGTTACATGTGTTCGACTGGTTCAATTCACTCTGTCGAACATCCTGTCAAGGATATTTATTGCACCTTTGACAAGTATGACTATAAATATGCTTCCAATAAAATCATGTGTCTTTGAAAATCACCTGATGAATCTCTTGAAGATTTTCACAGTCGTTTCATTCATTTCTGTTTTGAATTTTCTGAAGATGATATTGACTGGGATCTTATGATAGAGAAGTTTCTATTTCTTGTTCATATTTCATTAAACCCATCATAATATGAATCTTTCAAAAGTATCCCAACATATACTAATTATGGATTTCTTAAATCTATGATGAAAGAAGATTTTGTCCCAAGTGACTCTTCATCTTCTCCTTATAAAACAACTCCATTTACGTAGGATGAGGTTGGAGAATTTGAGAGTTCATCTACTGATCTATCGTCACCTCTCCTACCTCACATGTTCAAGATCTTGGAATAAATTTTGATTGCAAAGTTGAGTTTTCTGGTGATATTCTTTCTTCCCATCCTCCACCTATGCTTTCCTTCGATCCTCTTGAGTTTGAGTTGTCAAATTTTCTTGTTTCATTCGTTTCTTTTGGTGTTCAAGCAGATCAAGTTCAGGATGGAGATAGTGTTAACCAAGAAACTTGTGATATCATTCTTCATGACTATGTGTGGGATGTTTTTTCTAAACAAAAATTATGAAACCAAAGATGATTTTCTCTCTCACTCACCTCTCCATCATTATCCTGACATCTTACATGAATCTATCATGGATATTATATATTTCTGCAAACTAGTTTTGGACAATGTGAATCTTGATCGTAATCCAAAATGGTGGAATGTTAGCTTTACATCAAAATGGGGTGAGGAAAAATATTATCTTCATGATTTCCCTCATCAGTCATCTAATCCGTCTTCAAAAACAGCAAGTGAAATTCCATGTTTTCAATCACCGCCTCTCCATGATTCATCAGATCCTGTCGACTCTTGGTTTTCACACGAGGAAAATTCTGATCATGGATGTCTTAATATTTTCAATGGATCATATAGCAGTGAATATTTAATTTCTATTATTGATTTTTCTGAGACAATGATCTTTGATGATCTTCCTTCTGATATCTTGGAGCTACCTCAAGCTATCGAGGCACTCCCACCTATGTTGATGGTTATGTCAGGTTCTCGTAGTGTTAGTTCTAGCCCCAAAAATGATTAGGATTCTATTCTTTCTTTCAAGAATCCTCATCATGTGAAATTGAAAGTTGAAAATCAATCTATCTCACCATCTTCAAATCCTTCATTGGTTTTTCACGATCCTATTGCTTAGTCATTGGAGGAGTCATGCCTGGCAAGCACATTTACGAAATGGAATTTTATACCTTTTTCATGTTTTCCAAGTTTGAAAATTGGAAGAATGCTTTAGCGTAATGTCTCATCATGATGTATGAAAACACCTTGATCCAATAGAAGAATATTTGGCATGTTCTTTCTTGTTGTATTTCTCTGCTTTTGTTCTCAATCTTCGAATGTTCAAGTATTTCTCGTTTGACATTTCATGTCAGTTATTATTCCTAATGAAATTTATT
The DNA here is from genome assembly GCA_000404065.3 of Pinus taeda. Taxonomy (NCBI): domain Eukaryota; kingdom Viridiplantae; phylum Streptophyta; class Pinopsida; order Pinales; family Pinaceae; genus Pinus; species Pinus taeda. The sequence continues at coordinate 49,912 of APFE031219687.1, forward strand.
GTTGAAGATTCCCTCACCCTCACTGGTGAGGCAATGTGTCAATGGTTACATTGGAAGTGTCATTTTATGTAAACATGGCCTATATTTGGTTAGATTAGGAGTAGGGTTAGTTTTTCTTTGTTTGTTCTATTTTTTTTTGCTTTCTATTTTGTCCCTTTCTTTCCTTTTCATGAGTAGCTTTGCATGAGACTACCTTCGGATTTCAAATTAAGAATGACAAAGTTCAAAGAGGATAGTGTAATTTTATAAATGCTTGGATTTATGTCTATTCCCTCTCTTTGCATGGGCCTTGTATATTTTAGTCGAAGATGCCTAGATGAAAAATACATATTTTTCAGAGATAGCCTTAGTACAATTCCGATGCTTGAATCATTAACAATTACATTCTTCTCTATTTGGTTTCTTATGTTTATTCAGTTTTGACTTTTCGACTAAGCCGAGTAGAGTAAGGAGGGGAGGAAATTTAAACAAGAGGATTGTATTTCATAGGTGTATAATGTCATTCTCTAAAGGGACAACCTCCTCTGATCTCAATAAGTCGATATCCCTCTTCCACCCCATGAAGTAATAAGTGCCATGTATAGTTATACGAAGAAAAATATGAAATGAATAAAGGGTGAAAGAAGAGAAAGGCGTCTTGTGTAGGGAGGTGCAACAAGCTACTCCATTGGGGTATTGTTCAAGCTCGATGGAAGTGGATAAATGTTTGTGTCCCTGAAGTGACTTTGTCAGGATATTTTCCGTGCCCATTGGCAGCATAGCAACACCAAAGATGAAAAACAAGACTCTCATAATCTTTTCCTACTTGTGTATCTATATACTCCTCATCACCAATCGAAACAACTAAGTCACTTTCTTATGTTAGTGTTCCACTGATGAAGAGAAAGTTAGGGGCTATATATTTAACTCAAGAAAGGTAGAGAAACTATGGAAATCAATGAATGAACAATACTTCTAGAAGGGTTAGACCTAGTTAGCAAGAGTTAAGACCCATAGAGAGAGTTGGAGTTCTACTAGTGTGTCACCAAGTGTTGTAGCTGCTACAACCACCCCTCCAAAATTTTCCCATGCCTTGATTTTGGAGCCTACCTTCCATCTACAAGGACCTATATTTCACTGTCATCAAGTATTATGTTTGAATCTGAAGCTTATGTTTTCATGTAGAGATTGTGCTAACTTATTTTCATCTTAACAGACCATTTTGTAACACAAACCTTTCCTGCTCTGATCTTGCACTGGTTTTATGCCTTCCCTCTTGGAACTTTGCAGTCCACTAGCTTTGGACATTGTGCTAAACCTTAAGGATCACAACTACGCAATCTTGGAAGGCAGGTAGTCACCGAGCTCAGAAGCTGTGCTAAGCCTCCTCCTCTAGCCCAAAACTACACAATATACTGATGGAAGTAACTAGGTAATACTTTGACTATGCAACCCTTTATGATAGTGTGTAATGATAGTTCCTGAAAAAGGTTACATTTTCATCCCTATAAAATAGGAATTTCCCAATTAATGTCCAGTTAAGTCCACTAGGTTGCTAATTATGACTTTCAGACAAGTTGCACTTTTTCCTTGACTTCGGGCATGTGCATCAAGAATTTTAACCTAATTAGATCTATATAATATATGCCTCTAGATCTCATTTTCACATTTGATCTTGGAGCTCTAGCATCCCCAATGGATCAAGGAGATTTTGGATAAGTTTGTGGTGCTTTTTCAGGAAAGTTTTGCCTGTGTCACTTTTTGTCACTTTTTCTGTCATTTTTTTTGCTTTTGCTTCTATGAGTGTTATTTTTCTTTTTTATTTTCATAGTAACTGAATTTTTAACTAGTATCAGCTTGCACGAGTATTGGTTCAATCCAACATTCACATTTTCTTAGTGTCACATTAACGTTTTTCTTTTTTCCCACCAGCAATTGTTGTTGTTGGGTCACTTAGTGCATTTTCATTTTTTATTTTTCATGTTTGTTTCTAGAACTTAGTTTTTGCTAATCTATATTTCAATTAGCATAATATACATTCCTTCATACCCCATCACTCAACTCTAATCTCTTTCTCTCTACTTCTCCGGTAGATCTATGCAATCATGGTCAATAGTTTCCCTCTCCAACTATGCAATTCACATTCTCTAGGCTCAAGCTTCATGATTGGCCTCTGAGACTATGTAATGCACATTCAATTGCTTTCACAAGTGCGCATTTCATAGTGCCAATACATAACCCTTAGCCATGGCCACTAAGACTGTGCAATCCTTAGTCTCTTCCTTCAGTTTGCTTGGATGGGAATGCGCATTTCACATTCTCAAGCCTCTAATTGTCACCTTGTCTTATGATACTATGCAATGCATAGTTCATGAGCCCATTCTCTCACCCCCAGTCCATAAATTTTACAATATTTCCCTTCAATCTTAGATGTGTTGTCTTGATCTTGCAGAATAAACTGCTTTGCTTGAGCTAATTGTGTTTTCCATGAGTGCATCTTGTGAAATATCTACTGCAACTTTTGAGGTTATCTCTTTTTATCATTTGTTTTCATCATGGTGCTAAAGAGATCTTCCTCCAAAGAAACCACAGAGAGAAGCATTGGTGAATTAGTTGAAAGCACCCCTATCACCATTCCAGTTTTCTAGACACTCAAGTGTTCACTGAGAAATATTTAGACATAACAATTGACACTTGGAATTTCACTCACAAATTAATTACAAATAGAATATTACAATATTTTTCATAGTCGTATAAGACAAAATTTAGGTTGAATCAACTAAACAAGCCTAATAGGACAAACAACATGCTAATCTTGAGTTTTGGGAAACTACAGCTCAACCAATTCAACTTGTAGCTTTTCGGTCACATAGTGATGCCAAGCTTTATATTGTGTGATGACTTCGCCAAATTTTGCAATGGGATTAGGCTGAAAGAAAACTCTTGCCTCTATTGCATTTGGGTACATGCTCTTGGAGCCAGTTTGTGTTTCATTTGTTAACAAGAAAAACATGGTTTTTATCTTGGCAGGGTCACCAATATACTTTTACATATCATGTTTATTCACCTCTATATCTCCCTTGGTAATGATCCACTTAAACTGGTCCAAGTATTCCTCTACTTTCTGTTTGACCTTGTTTTTTCCTTTAGCTTCGGTGAGTGTGTCGACTGAAGGAAGATTGTGCGACTTCACCATGAAATACACACTATTATACAATCGTGCATAAGAGGATTGTATGTTTGTGATGAAAGTGTTGAGTTGCTTATTACTATGAATAGCATCCAAACTTCTCCATTCTCTAACTCAGCTTGCTTCCTTGTCTTCTTCACCAACTTAAGAGGTGAACCTCTACATTACATTCCCCATTCATGCACAACAATGATGTCTATGTGGACAACCTTGATATTTTTAGCATTCTCTTTACATTTTTCTTGCATGCCATGCAGGAATAAATTACTTTGTGCACAATGACTAGCTCCTCATAGAGGTTCCTCATAGTGTCTGCCAATGTTGATACTTCACCAAGTATGGTTTTCTTGAGTTATTCTAAGTACATTTGTGTGGGAGCTCCTTTCTGAAGCTCTACCTGGAGCTATTTAATTTGTTTATTTGCAGCCTCTAAGTTCTTTCCTATCTATCTATTCTGGAGCATCAAATACTTTGTTTTTTACTTGGAGGCTCCTGTAAAGGCCAAGTTGGCTATGAAAATAACTTATGGATTCTTCCTAATATCCATAATGATCACCTTTTATTTGATAAAAGTAGGATGTGTGAGGTTGTCTGGGAAGTGTTTCCTCCTTTCCTGTACAATCTTATTTTGTAGCTCATCATAAGCTAAACTGTAGATATTGACCACCATACCTTTATCAAGAGGAGAAAATTCCTTTTCCTCACCTAGAGCTTTTCCTTTTCTAGGAGGAGGGGGAGAATGAGTGGTGATCTATTGTGTGTAAGGCATAAGATTGACATCCTAATTTTTCTGCTCTCATTCCACCTCCATATCTTATACCGCTATCAAATCTTCGCTTTCCTAGGCAATTTATTTGTCCTGCAGCTATTTGCTTTCTTCTTCAAGTAGCCACCTTTGTTCTTCTTCTTCAGTTTTCTTTAGTGTTTTTTCTTCATCCTCTTTCTTATTCTTGTCTCTGCCTCTCTTCTTTTTATTTCTTTTTTTTCTCTTCCTTCTGCCTTAATTCTTCCTCTTGCTTCTTCTACTTTCTCTTTCCTTTTTCTGCAATGGCTTCTTTCATGCCGATTGGGTCTACTTTCCATTTGCAGCTTTTTTCTTCTGTTGGAATGTGCACAACCTTCCACTTCCCCTTTCTGCGCACTGGGTTGCACCTCTTTGATGTTTCATCTTTCAGCGTTTCTTCCTTCTGAGGAGTAACCTTCTATGTACCTACAAAGCTCACTGGGGCATGGGGCTTCAAGGCATTATAACAATTCTTAATATTTTTCTCCTTCAATCTAGAAAAAGTCCCACTTGACCAATTAAAATGTACATTTGCACATTGATGCTTACAAACACTCCTAGGATTGTATGGGTTGTACTCCATAAGAGAAAACTTGAATTTCCCTAAATCTTTTGCCTCGGCCTCTGCAAAATTCAGGTTCTTAATCTCATACAATCCAATCTGCAATGGAAGAGTGGGCCAAAGTGCTTTCTTCTTCCTTTTCATGACTCCTAATCGACCTGTGGAAAGATGATAAGCTACCTATTACATGAAAAAATTGTTTGTGGCATACCTCGGAAACAAATTTGAAGACTTATGACCACTAAACACCGTAAGGTAAGTGTCATCTTGTGATGCAAACTATTCGGAAAGTTTCACCATTTCTTTCATTGCCTCTTGGGACATGCAAGGTGAATCTTCCTCAAAGATCATCATGTAAAGTGGTATGAGGAAGTGATCAGTTAGCTTCTCCATAACTCCCCTATAGTTGTGTTTCAGAAGAACTTTGTAGTAAATGTGGACAACATATTCCACTGGTGACCAAGTCCAATTCATGCTAAGAAAACCGTTATGGGCACATATCACAGCCAACAAGTATGCATACAAGTAGAATATAGGTTTTTTACCCTTGGGAGGGTTCTTTCCATTGGTTACATGGATCTTTAAATGATGAGCCAACAAGTCTGACTAATTGAATTATTTCCCATTATTCACCACCTGATGCAATAAGAATGCCCAACCTTGAGAAAGGTCTCAATACTCTTTTGACATAGATTCGGAAACATAGAACTATCAAATACTTGAATGATTTTTTGAGAGATTTGGTCTTGTAAATGTGGTTGGGTGTCTGCCAGAATTTGGGTGAAATCTCACCCAACCTTTAATGATATATTTAGTGCTCAAGTAGTTGGTGATTGTGTAGAAGTGAGAATCCATGTAAACCTCTAGCAAAGGCAAAAGATACAGAAGTTGAAAATCACGTGCCATGAAAGAGGCAAGCATTTGTCCATTGGAACTACTAAGGATCATCCTTTTTGAATCTGTATGTGACGGGATCCACTTGATAATGTTTGTGCAAGGGAAAAACAAATACCTACATGCAATATTATGCAATCCTGACTTCTAGATATTAATATAAACATGTTTTTCTTCAAGATCTTCTTTGTAATTAGTTTCCATGAATGCACCTTTTACTGTGTGCCATGTTATATCTGAATCTTTCTCAATGAATAGTTGAGTGTCTAGGTTTGAATTAAGCCCCACATGTGAATATTTGATCAGGTCAGCCCTATAGAAAAATTGACTCCCTTGGAAGGCTATAAATATAAGTCAAGTTACTCTCATTTTGACAATCAATTCTCTTTCCCTTCCTTGGTTTTCATTCACACATATCAGAGGAAGGTCCGTGGAGAATGGGTTCATACGAAGGTGAAATTGCAAGGTTTGAAGCTTGCATCTGTATTTTAGGGTTTTTGGGTCTCAACCGTAGACATGTCATAGACAAATCTCGGTTGTAATCACACATAGGTCGACTCATCCATGTGGTTGAAGCCTCTCGACCGCATGCACAACACACCTTCCCTGCAGTTGGAAATTAGGGTTTTAATTTCATCAATTGACCGTAGATTTTAGTTGACTTCAAAGTTCAACAGTTGACCGCAAGCAATGACAGTTGATTATAGGCTTCTGAACAGGGTTTTAATTATTGGCATTGTGGGATTCATCTCATGAATGTTGTTTAGTTGTTTTTGTTGGATAATTGTATGGATGAATATATGGATTATCGTTCTCTCTCTCTTGCTGAATCATTCAATGAAAATCTAATAAGAAGAAGAATTTGAAAGGGTTTTCCCCATAATGGATTTTCTCTAGTCTTCGACCAATCCTCATGTCTTTGTGTGTGAATTCTTTTATTATATTGTTCCTTTTATATTCTGCTACATTAATGATGATGATGATGTTCTTTCTATATAATTGCATATGCCGTTGAATAATGTTGTAAACCTAAATAAGGTTAAATGTTATGAGGTGAATTCTATATGTAAATGATGATATACAATTATCAAAGAAAAGAACAATATAACCGTGATGAAAAATTAACAATACGGAGGCCTTATAGAAAGCCATCCAATTCAGCTTGATTGTTTTCCATGGACCCCAAGCCCAGACATACCTTGTGTTCAAATTTCCACCAAAACTATACAAAACCCCCCTCCTATAACTCCTAATAATAACTTTATAATCATAAATTTAAAATTTATTAATAAAATTAATAATATATTTCAATTAAAAAATAAAAATTATATCTTATTTTAAAATATAAAATATATTTTTATTTTTTAAATGTATATATAAATAAATTAAAATTATTTATTTTAAAAGATTATCCATTCAAATTTTGATTTCATAAATAATATCATTATTATAAAGAAAATGTCCATTCAAATTTTGATTTCATAAACTATCTCATTATTATAAAGAAATCATGTACATAATGAATAATAATAATAACATCTTTTCCAAAATCGTTACCTTATAATTTAAATTAGAGTGATGTTGAGCAGATCCAATGAATGGCATAAAGTTAACCGAGAAAAAGTAATTATTGTTTTTTATATAATAGGATCCAGAAACTGATTCAAAACATATAAGAATTTTTAAGTTTTTATTAATATTTTCTCTTTACCATATTGTATAACTGTGGGAAGCTAATTTCTCTAAATATAATAAGAGAGATTGTTAATAAAAAATTGTAATTTGGAAGCGTATATGATAAGTTGATCACTTTGATGTTTTCCTGGAACATCTACATTGTCATATCTTGTGAGGTGTTTTCTTGTGTATGAAATGACCTCCACATGACTTAGTGTGACAATCCTCCATAATTTCAAGCATTTTGTCTTCCCGAACACACCTTAGAATGATAAGGTCCACTCTCGTGTGGAATATGTGTTATACAATATTTTGTCACACTTTTCATCTTGAGGTATTGAACTTTGTGTCATTAATGTCACAAAGGAGGGAAGTTGTCAATGTATTATATAAGAAACATGTTTAGAAGCATCCCTAAAGAAAAGAAGAAGATTTGCCTTGAAAGAATTATGAAGAAACTTGTCAAAAACCTTGTTTTTCAGGATCAATGTGTTTTGCATAACTAGTGACTTGTGTTGGTCATTTGTTGCAGCATACTCTCCTATCACTGCCAGCGCGAATTTTGTAAGGAACACCCACATTGATCCTCTTCAGGGAGTTTTTCCTAAATGGAGGAGAATCTTCTCTTACTAGAAGTCTCAAGAACATCGAGTTGGTTATAGGTGAATGAGGATTGGAATGAGATCTCCCATTCCTGGTCCTTGATCCTACTTTCATGGATCTTTTCCTTGAGATGTGGAACTTCTCCCTCCTTGCATGGATCCTCAACTCACTCTCCTTCTCTATAAATGAGATCCCTACCATCCACTAAGGGTTGGCTAATGATTGGTTTCCTTCCTAGTGTTAAACTATGCTCAATTGTTGCCCATTTCTCTAAGGAGAAAGGAGTGCGTGAAGGCTAAAGCTAGGACTTGGAAGATCACTTAAAGGAGGCTTCCAATATCAAGGCTTAAGTGGTTGTAATTTTCCCTTTACCATCTATTAATAATACATTATGTGTTTGCTTTCCATAAATGTGTCAATTATTGCTCATTTAGTGTAATACTTCTTGATCTGTTACATGGTTTATATTGGAATGAATTTTTCTATGTATGCATTTGTTGTCTCCACATTATCTTCCTTGAAGGTATTCATCCACAGTGGTGAAGAGGAGATTGAGCTCGAAAATGAAATAATCAAGTACAACACCAACAAACATTAGCATCAGAGTGAGGTAGGTCATCCTTCCTCCTTTGTGTTTTCTGGTATGAACTAGGAAAGTTTACATATATTTGTCTTCATATTTTGCTAAATCCTCCCATAGGACTAGAGCGATCATTTCTGTCTGCAGAAAAGATTGCTTGCATAACAAAATGGTGACTCTATTGGGGACCTTATGACCATTCAAACCTCCTTTTATGTTTGGTCTTTTTTATTAGTTTGGCCAACCTCCTAGTGATTTGTAACTTAGGTTCATTATGGGTCTGCATTCTCAGTAGCATCTTCTTTAGAGTGTTAAGTTTAGATCTCTCTTTGAATTTATTTTCATTCTCCTAAGACTTTCTTGCCCAATGCGTTTTCTCCATAAACATTTGTGCTATCAACATTGATTCTACCTAGTACAATCACACTTGTACCTCTGTCTCACATTGTCTACCCAAGTTGATCCATAAAAATTGAGAATTTTTCAGGGTTTCTACCAGAAAGGTCTAGTGTGTCTTGGTATCTTAAGTGTCCTCCTGCTCTGTGTGCATATAATTTTCCATTATTTTTGTTGATTTCATATCTTTTTTCAAAAGGCCATCCAATTGTTTGAGGTAGTGAAAGTGAATTTTTGTTAAGTCTTTAGTTATTTGGGCCAATTTAATTTATTTTTTGTTGCTTGTATGTGTGGAAAGAATATTGATTTTTTGTTGGTTAAAGCACTACTGGTTCTTTAGAAACCATAAAAGAAATGACATTTGCATTTTCTTAGCTTGCATCTCAAAGTTTACTTTTTGAAATTGTATTAGATTACATTACATTGAAAATTTGTTTTTGGGATTATCATTGAGCATAAATTACATTTCTTAGCATTGAAATCTGAAAGTGCATTCTCATTCATTGATAAGAAAAAGTGAAAAAAAAAAACATGTAGGTGCATTTTAGTGAATTGAAATTCATTTTACTTTTGGTGGTTGCATTGGAATAGTGAAAGTGAAAGATCTAGTTAGGAAGCTTTGTTTGTTGCATACTTGGTTGTTGTATCAATTTTTGAAATATCTTTCATTGAAATGAAAATAATCATTTTTTCATATTAGTTGCATCATAGGTGTGTTCAGGTGACATCGATTTTTGAGCCTTGAAACCAAAATTAATTCAAGATAAACTTTAAATTTTATCTCAATTAACCTAAGGAGCATTTGGAACATTAATGAAAACATCTAGAGGTTTAGGCTAGAGATGTTCTCCAACGTCAATAAACATAGGAGTTTTCGTTGTTTCTCATCGTTGCATCTAGGGGGTGAAATCTCATTCCACATACAGAAGTGTATAGGACCGTTCTCTAGTACTTTGAAGTATATCAGAGGTGCTCCACGCATGGTAAGTATATAGGAACACTCTCATCGAATGGTTACGCATTAGAAAACACTACTACAAACTACACTCTAACGTATTGTCAGATATTTTTTGGGAGTCCCCAATAGGTTTCTATCCATCGATAGGTAACCGAATCTGTCGCCTTGTATACCGTGATACACCAAACACAACATTCGAGGAGATTGGTTGTTGTACATTAAGTCCTTGGTTCGCCAAGGTGTATATTTTAGTTCACAGTTGCTTAGTAAACCTTCATGCCTAGTTACACCATTTTTAATTACTAAAATTAATTGACCACAGAATAACATACTACCCATGAAACAACTTCTTTTTTCCTCAAAATCAATAGTTAATTGTAAAAACGAAATTAGGCCAAAAATGTTAACCAACGCACAATTAGTAATTGATTTTGTGAAAACGCCATTGTAGCAGAACCACAAAATCCTCCATTGTGCCGTGCACAATATTTTCCTCCCTTATCCTCTTCATATTCTTAAGCTAACAGGTTATATGAAGGAGTCCAAAATGAGACCCCGAATACAGAATGCAATATCTATGGAGATGTTAATGCACCTGATCCACCTAGAGTTGTAGGTTTTGATACTATTAAGCCTAAACCCCTTAAGAACCAAGGTTTTGAACTTCGTATCATCCTAAGTCTCCAACCCCTTGCTTCTCGACCACCACATCAAGAGTCGATCACTTCATCTTAGGACTCTCCTCCGACTAGTCCTCAACCTACTTCAGAGTTATTTCTTTTTCCTCCTAATCCACTCTTTGATTTAGATCATGTGTATTTATCACCTTTGCATTTATATAGTCCTTTTGATACTCCTAAAGTACCCTTGGATCCTTCTCCTAGAGCATCTTGTGTTCCGATTGGAGAATTGTTCCCAAACATGGTGACAAAAAGTGGTAACCCATCTATAGAGTCAACACCCTAGGGTTTTCCTTTGGAAACATCTGAAACTCATGTTCCAACTACTGACGTGATCATATATCACTCATTCCTCCTGATAAATTCCCTTATGTTTCCGCTCCCTACAATCTGACGAGTGGGCCAAGTGTAACTCCTGCTTATAGTGCACCCTTGGTCCCACCAGGTTATGACTCTCTCGACGATGCTTTTTCAGACACTTATGGTGAAACTTCACTTTTTCATAACCCCATTTGGTCTTATGGTGTCACTCCTACTACTGACTCATTTGTTCCAAACGTATCAACACATACGTAGACCCCTGCCCAACCTAAGTAACAATAGGTCAAAAGTAGGTTCCTCTTATGCCTTCTACTCCTTATACTGTAGCCACAGTAACCACAATCCCTACTCGGACTGGACAACCTATGAGTTCATTTATTCCACCATTTGGGGGGTAACTGCATCCACCCTATGTACCTCCTTCTTCTAGTGGAAACCATGCAGACTATGGACCCCCTCCTACCACATTGGGCGCAAATCAGCCCAATGGTGCTATTTCTAACCCAAGTGGAATTCCAGTTCCATATATATCATGTATTTTCATAGGGACCCCCTTGTAAGGTCACCAAGTCCCCTTGACACAACCTTCCTACCAACAGCCATATGTTCCTACTGGCTAGCTCTTAACAACCCCAAATTCCACTATTGAGAGTTCCTCCCAATTAGCAGGAAGGTTCCCAAATGCAATATGACCCCAATCCTTTGTATCCTCCTGGGAATGCTAACCCCCCTCTGCAGTCGTAGATTCTTGTCCAACCATAACAACAACCTTACCTACAGTTTTGACCATAGGTTCCTTTCCAACCCCTACAAGGACCTTACTAGTAGTCACAGTAGCAAGTTCCCTTTCAATCCCAATAGGGACCTTACCAATAGCCACAACCGTACGTTCCCCTTCAAACACAATAGGGACCTTACCAGTAGTTGCAGCCACAAGCTCCCTTTAAATCACAAAATGATCCTTACTAGCAACCATAGCCACAGTCGCAGAATATACTCTACTAGCAACAGTATCGTCAATTTTCTTTACAGACTCCATACGTCCTATATGGTCTTACCAGACTCCATACGTTCCATATGGTCAAAAACCACCATAGTGGGGGCAAACAAAACCTCCTTATGGTCAAAACCCACTGCAGTGGGGGAAAACCCAACCTCCTTATGGTCAAAACCCACCATATTGGGGGCAGAGCCAACCTTAGCAGGGTTGGAATACTCAGTTTGGTGCATACTGTTAGTTCCAATCTTCGCAGCCTGTCATCGGGGTTCAAAATGGGCTCTTACTATGTTTGGTTTTCAGAGATGTTTTGCACATGAGTTTCAGTGCTAATCATATCCTAAGCATCTTCATCAGAAGCAGCTCGAAAAAATATTTCCAACAGTATATCACACTCCTAAAACCAGCTCCCGAATTATAAGATATGATCGAAATGAATGCTTGATTCTTGGTTATGCATGTTTTGAGGTCATTTGTTGCACACAGGGACAAGTTTACTACAAAATAAGTTTCTGAAGTAATGGACGTGAATTTTATAAAAGTGAAAGAGGTTTTTGTCAATCACATACCAAATAACAAACACCTCCTTCAGTTTATGCACAAGTCTTATTATGTGGGAGATATGTGGTGATATTTGAAGCCTACATTAAAACAAAACAAATTTTGCATTTGTTTTACTGTTTTAGTCATTGTAGTGCGGCACCATTTTACAACAGATGGAAAGTAATTTTGAGAAACCCAAGGAGGTTTTTATCAACTATGAGCAATATAACAAAAAAATATTTTAGTTTATTCACAAGCATCGTGAATTGAAATATTTGACTAGATCTTTATAGCCTATTTTTACAAATTTAAATATTTAGAGATTTCCTGTTTAGAGATTATTTTGTGGCACAGATTCCGAGAAACTGGAAATGCATTTCCAAACTTTGAGAGAGGTTGTTCTCAAACATGACCTTATCTACAAAAACCTGTTTTAGTTTTGTAATATGTGTTGTTGTTCAAGAGATATGAGTTCATCTTTGAGCCCTATTTTCAAAACTTCAATCCAAATTTAATGTAACTGATTCTATCTTGAGACAGAGGGTTGAGCTCAACTCCCTTAGTATAGGGATGAGCTAATTGTATATATTTAATGAATTTCAGAGTGTAATGGTTGGAGTTTTACAGCAGAGTGAGGTTGCCATTGGACTGTCTAAAGTTTTCCTTGAATATTATTTTAATGGAGCTTTTTCTGCTCTTTAAATTTGGGATTCATCACGGTGTTTAATGTGTAGCATGTTTTTCTTGTAAATTCATTTCCATGCTTTGTTTTTCTGCTAATTTGGTTACAGAATTCTTTAAAGGAAGTGTTAGAAATCCATCCATGCATGATGCTCCTTTCACAATGATTATGTTGTTTGATGTAGTGGTTATCTTTACAAAATCCATCCTTTGTTAGATGCTCTATTGAGTAACCCTGTCCTTCTCTTTCTTCTAAAGTTACCATTGTAGATCCATCCCCTAATTGATCTCGTAGGGAAGTAGTCTTTTCCCTCTTTCCTTCTCTCATTATATATTTAATCTGGCTTTACATTGCGCTTACTTTGCCCCAAGTTTGCTGGTAGAAACTAGCCCCAAATCCATAGCCCAATAGTCCCTTCTCTTGTTGTTTTCAACCCACAATTTTCAACCAAATCCTTATTCTTCATAGCTAGCCTAAGGTTCAGTTATCGCAGCCACGTTTTGTTGGCAAAGAGAGAGCCCTCTCTGGTCTGGCATGGCTAGATTCCAGATCAAAATCTTGGTCTGTGGTTACCTCGGAATTGCCTTTTCTCAACCTTGAGGTACATTCTGAGTGCTAACACATACCAAAGACCTTACACCCCATATAATACACAACTTCTATTCTTGGAAATGTTGGAATTGCCAAATGTGTCACAGCTTACAAATGACCCAATACTACACTCAGCTATTGGCCTCTAGTACCAACTAAAATACCTAGTGATTGCCCTAAGTTAGAAGGTAAATTTTGAGAATACCCTCAAGCACACGTTATAACTTACCACCTTTTGTGTTCCTCTAACTGTTGGGTTGATGATTCAATCTAACTCCGTCTTTTCCAATGCACTTTGATGGGCGCTACCACTAAATGGTACATCTAGCTCCCTTGAGGTGCTTTCCAAGATTTCAATTCTCTAGCCATGGATTTCCTCACCCATTTCCAATTGCATGTTTAGTACGGAACTGGAACCCATCTCTTAACATATTTGCACCAAATGACCTCCACTCATATCCATGAATGGAGACGTAGGCATTGTCTCATCAAATTTACATTCTGGATCAACTTTTGACTGAATGGTTTACTAAATCATTCATCTCCCTATCACTAAGGACATAGCCATCGATGGTTGTGTAACTAAGGAACAAACCATTCCCCGTGCCCAATATTTGGATCTTGTCTATTCACAATCTAGCATGTTATATGAATTTCTACCTAGTGCCCCTTGACCTATGACTGGTCCTACATCCTCTAGACCCATAGATTCACCACCTATTGATAATTTCATTGGATCTGTGGCTCAACATTCTAGTAGTACCCCTGCTGCTTCTATGAAACCTAAATCTACTTCGGCCGCTGCAACCTCCAATATTGTAGACAACTCAAAGAATCCTGGTAAAACCTCAAAGGTAAATGTTGTCCAGTCTACCGCATCAGATAAATCCTTGAAAGGGAAGAAAAAGGGTAAAGGAAGAGCTAAGCAGGATACCGCCAAATAGGATTCCCCAAAACCATCAACTGGCGATTCATCAAAGAGAAAGCCTAAATATCCTTGCCTTATTTTTTATGAGGATGATTACACTAAGGATTGCTCCTGATGTGCTAAAGTAAGTCATCTTCTAAAAGGAACCTTAGGGATTCCAACTGTACTGAAGGAATATTTCCCATCTCAGTAGACACAAATGGTAGACTAACCCCATGCTCAGAACTCTCTAAGCTCTCAAGTGTTCATGAGTGGTTCAGAACCTGTTTTCCTAGCCACCAGATCAAAAGAGTATCCAACTCGTTGAAGACCTATGGTGGAGAAAAATTCCACTGATATACCATTTTCCTCCACTTCACCCAATTCCGGTCCTCTTCATATTGAGAAACCCGGAACTAATTCCATAATCTGACCACCCCCTAAAGGTGTTCTTTAGAAATTGACTTATAGTCCAAATGTGTGAGCTGATCAACAGGAAACTATTGTAGAGAATTTGGCTCAAGAACCCTCGATGATTTCGGACTTGGAAATCCTTCAACTGTGTCCATCACAATGGAAGATTTTTCTATCTACCATTGAAGGAATTGATCCCACAGATTCTAGCTTCATCACTTCTGATCTTGAAAATCATGTCCCTCGCCTGCCACCTCAATTTTCTTTTCTCATACAAGTTGTCGTTATGGGAAAAACTATTCACTGAACTATTGTTAATGAAGGATCCTCTACGTGCATTATGTCTATATCATCTTGGAAAGCCATTGGCTTCCCTCCTCTCAACAAGTCCACAAACACTTTAGAATCTTTTGATGGCAGAGGTTTTCGAGCATATGGTATTCTCAACTCTTTAGCCATTCAGTTAGAAAGAAATACTGTCAATTTGGAAGTAGAGGTTGATGACACAAATATCAATTACAACCTTCTACTTGGCCATAACTACTCTTCTCCCTATACTTCGCATTCCCCACTAAGGGAAAATTGTCATAGTAGACCAATTGGCCTTCTTTTCTTCTAACTCTTCAACCAATAATGTACCTTATGTTGGGAAAACCATCATTCCTTACAAAAATATTGTAGTGAGCCTTTTCAAAGACTCTTCCTTAATGGTAACTTTTTCCCTTCCTCCTCCCACCAATGTTGCCTCAGTTAATATGATCTTCTCTAGTAATGACCCTTGGATCATCCCTAGCCCTGATCATATTGGTAATTTTGGTGACACCATACCGCTCATCCCCATCCAACAAGCTTACCAAGTTTTTCTTTTGGCTTTCGTGATTACATCTAAAACCAATGATAGATTGAGTAAGATCCTATACTCGTATTGGTAAACTCCTTGGCTTGGTTCTTCAGATTCTAAAGTTCCTTTGAATGATACTTTCATTACTGATGAAAGCATCGCTAAATTCATTTTTTGAAGAAACCCCTTGGAGTCATATCCATCATCGTTCCTCTTTTCATCCTATCCTTGGTGCAATTCCTACCTGTCTAGATACTTTAGTTTCACCTGCCACAACTACTCCCTTTCAGACACCCATATTAGTTCACAAGGTATTGTCTGAAGGAAATTAGGGAAACAACTTAGGAACCATGCCCATCAACATATTTGTGAAACCAAGGATAGTCGAAAACATTCAAATATGGGCCTCTTGTTCTTCCGATGAGGTTAAGATCTATAAGGCCTTATTCAAATAATTTTGTGATGTCTTTGCCTGGACCTACAAAGAAATTCCTTGCATCAATCCAAGCATTGTGGTGCATGAGATCCCAACCAACCAAGATGCAAAACCTGTTTGACAAAGTCTTCATCCAGTGCACCCAAGGAAGGCAGCTACCTTTAAAGGTGAAGTTGAAAAACTTCTCAAAGTTGGCTTTATTTACACCATACCATTGATAGGTTGGGTTTCCAATATCATTCTAATGAATAGAAAGCAAGGAACCATATGTGTCTATGTTTATTATAGAGACATTAATCGAGCCTATCCTAAGGATAATTATCCTACTCCCTTTTTCGATCAAATTATTGATGAATGTGTTGGGAGTGAAATATTTTCCTTTATGGATGGATTTTCTGGATATAACGATATTAATATCCTTCTTGTTGATCAACCTAAGACTGCCTTTATCTATCCTTGGGGAAATTTTGCCTATAAAAAGCTTCCTTTTGGCCTCAAAAAAGTTGGTATGGCCTTCTAAAGGGACACGTCTTATGCTTTCCACGATATCAAAAGTATCGTTCAGTCGTATCTTAATGATTTACCTACACACTCATCTAAACATCAAGACGATCCAACTCATCTTAAGGCCATTTTTCTTCACTGCTGACACTATAATATCTAGTTAAATACTCATAAATGTGTCTTTTTCATTGAATCTGGTAGTCTCTTAGGCTTTGTAGTGTCCAAAGAAGGCATCCAAATTGATCCTCTTAAGGTGGAGACCATTGTCAATCTACTACCACCATATTCTTTACACCAACTTTAGAGTTTGCAAAGGAAGGAAAATTTCCTTCGTCACTTCATCCAAAACTATGTTGATATTGCCAAGGGTTTTACTGACCTTTTGAAGAAAGGGATCCCACTCATTTGGGATGACATTTCCCATAAATACTTCAATGCTTTAAATACCACACTCATTAACGTACCATTGTTGCATCCTCCTAATTACCATCGCACTTATTTCCTATACTTGATCACTGCTGATAGTACCATTGTTATGGTGTTGGTTCAAGACGGTGATGATGGAAATGAACATGTGATATACTACCTAAGCCATAATCTCTTTGATGTTGAGACTCAGTATGCCCATGTAGAGAAGTTGGCATTGGCAGCAGTTCATGTTATCGAACATTTTCGCCACTACAACCTCTTATGCAAAACTATAGTGATATTTGATTGTAACTCCATGAATTATATTTTGTCTCATTATTTTCTTGGAAGGAAATACTCCAAATGGATTGCCATCCTGCAAGAGTTCGACTTATATTTCACTAAATCTAACTCAAAGAAACACTAGTTTTTTTTTAATTGATCTATGATCTTCCGTCTGCAGACACAACTATTGTATCTGATGAGCTGATTCCTGATGAATCTCTCTTCCTTATTAGAACCCATGAACCATGTTCTAGAGATATCATCATATATATCCAAACTCATACCTTAAGAGGATCAATCCTAACCCCATCAAATTAATGGGGATACCTCATACTACCTTGGTGTGGATTCAGTCCTTTGACGGTGTTTGACACATGAGGAAGTTGAGAAAGCTTTAAATGATTGCCACTTTGGAGCCTGTGGTGGTCATATGTCATGATAAACAATAGCTCAAAATATCCTTCACACTGGCTACTTTTTGCCTTCCATCTTCAAATATTGTATTCTTGCAGTCTAGAAATGTCACGCTTACTAAATCTACAACTAGAAACAGTGAACCCCACCTGCTCCCTTAAACCCATTTATTACCGTTGGTCCATTTGCAAAATGGGGCATTGATTTCCCGAATTGTAACCCTCACTTGGTTGGGGGGCATGGGTACATAATCATTGTCATGGATTATTTCACAAAATGGGTCGAGGCAATGCCTATAAATGATGTCGAAAGTAAAATTGTTGCTCTATTCCTTTTTAATCATGTCATAGCTCAGTTTTGTGTTTTGAAACCCGTAGTCACCGACCATGGCTCCCATTTCTATAATTTCATGATGACAAAACTCACTTCTCAATTGAGCATACATCACAATAACTCAACTCCATATTAACCATAGGCCAATGGTCAATTTGAAGTTGTCAACAAATTTTTGGTCACTATGATTCAACGAACCATTGGGATATATAAAAAGAACTAACATCTTATGCTTTTTTTGGCCTTATGGGCATATCGAACCACTGCTAAAATGGCAACCAAATTAACAACTTTTAAATTGGTATATGGTTTGGAAGCCACTCTACCCATTGAATGTGAGATCCCATCATTGAAGTTAGTTGATGAACTACTTCTTGTTACGTCACTTGAAGAAGAATGGTTACTTTACTTAGAATGTCTTAATGAGACTCACTAAAATTCCGCATTGGAAACCGAGACTCAAAAAAGATGAGTTAAAGCCCAATATGATAATACCTAAACCCCTCGTGCAATATGATAATACCTAAACCCCTCGTGCATATGCAGAAGGTTACATGGTCTTACTGTATGATCAAGCTAATGATAAATTAGGTGTCGAAAGTTCGAAACTATGTGGCACAGGCTCTATATTGTCAAATGCATATTACAAAAGCGTCCATATGAGTTATTTGATATGATGGAGATCAGTTGTCTGAGCCCCATAATGGGCTATACCTAAAAAAGTATTACGCTTAAACTTGCGTAGATACTTTGTACATTAATGTGTGTTTCATTAGTTTATTGTCTTTTGGTGTAATTGTTTGCATTTTTGCAAACATGTTTTCCCCTGCTTACTGTGTGCTCCACTTTGGTTTGAAAAAGTTGATGAACCCTCTTCTTTATGTCAGTTTCCCTGATGGTGCTTGTCATAGTACTCATAATTTGTCTTCTGCTACGTGGGCACTCTTTGCTCCCAATGATGAGTTAGTGAGTTTACAGGGTATATGTCTAGGATGCACAACTAACAATACAACAGAATATAATGTGGTCATCGAACTATTGTCTGAAGCTATTGCTCTTGGTATTAGAGCATGGGTTGTTAAACTTGATTCAGGACTCATTGTATTACAATTAAATAGGAATTATTCCATCAGAAACCCTAACATTTTAAGAATGTATTTGTGTGTTCGCATTTTGGAAAGAAATTTTGATTACATAACATATCAACAAATTCCAAGACATCTAAATACATTGACTTATGCACTAGCTAATCATGTTTTAGATCTACATTTGCAACATATGTGAAAATAAAACCATGATACTATAGGAACATTAAATACATAAGGTAAAACGTGTATATATAGATTTCCATATAAAGTTTGCAAAATGCTTTATATCAAAAATCAAAATTTGTGTTATGAGACACATGGCTCCTCGAGCCTACATAAGTAAAAAAAATAAGACTAGAGACATGTATATCCATCGACATGATGCTCATGATAACATGATACAGCCCTAACAACTCGGCCCAATAGCTGATGCAGTCTAGAAGATACCTCCATGGTGTGCCTCTAACACTGAAGTGGCACCTCATCAATAGTAGCATAATTTGGAATGCCTCTAGTCAAAGCCTCAAGATTGTGCTCCACCTCCACCATAGGATTGACTCCTTCGACATATGGTGCATCCTCGAGTTGTCATGTCACCATCCTTGCTATCGGAGAAACCCTTAGAGGTCTCTTTAGTCCCACATATGTAATATATCACAAGTCTTGATCTCAAATCGCATAATTAAAAACATTAAAAATTTTGAAAAACTTAAAAAAAAACAGTTCTTTACCTGATTCATTCCACTGTGCTCCAGGTGCCAGTGGGAGATTGGGATCTCCTCATAAATTTTTCCCAACATAGGCCCAATCATCCACCATGATGAGTTGTTGACGTAGCCATACAAAGAATGCAGGTGGAAAGGACATTTGTTGCCCACCTCCAAGACAAGGCATCAACTCTCCCCACTGCAGTAAATGTGGATCCTTGGGTTCAGGAGATTCTACCTCCACCCACTGATATCTGAATAGTGGAACACACCCTAGAAAGAATGTCACCAAAATTGATCCGTAGCCAAATGTTTTGAGTTTACCAGTCTTGCACTTGGTGAGTTGGTCTTTCATATTGACTAGTAGTCCTTCACACCAGTTGAACATGGTGAGACTGAGGCAATCCACTACATACTGGAATTGGGACTTCCTTGACTCATGTAGGTCTTGAACCCTAGCCATTTGAACTATGGTGTAGAGAATTGTTCTTAATATAATATTTGTGATGGTTTTCATGTCTATCTTTCCGCATTTTGTCTTGCAGGAACCATGGCAATGTCTAGTTATTAGCATGTTAGTGTTTTCTCCTCCAACACATGGACGAGATAATTGAATTCGTTGTCCTCTCTTGGACAAACCAATGATGAATTATATGTCTGCAACTTACATTTCAAGCTCTTGGTCCCCTAATATAACTCCAATTGGGTTCTGATCCCAGGGGTACAGAAGATTTTAAGCAATCCACATGCATGAAGAACCCTTAAGAAATTAGGATCATGTGATTCTTGATGATATATGGCCTCTTTCTTTCAACTCAATAGCCATTTTCTCCAACAAATAACCTATAAAACATCATTGAAAAAGGTTTTAATTAGATTCCATGGAGTAAAATTTGCAAAACGATTAGTAATTTTGGATATCTATTGAAAAAAAGTATTTCATGTCACCAACATGTCTGTCCCTAATTTTTTTCGTGCTTCCAACGTGATGGCACCATTAAGCTCAAGGAGGGAAATGAGATCCTAATGGGTAAAACCTACGCTAGCCACCCTCGACTCAACTCTTCTTTAGACCTCCTAGCTGGATATTCTATGGGTTAAGTTGCTTGACATTACTATAAAATTGCAAAGGAAGGATATATCTCTTACCTGTGATAGATAGTTCTTTGAATGGTGCCCTAGATCAATCACACTCCCCACCTAAGGATCAGGGAAGTTTAGGGAAAAATGTGATCTCCAATTCACAAAATGAAAAATGGTAAATTTATTTTTACTTTTGGAGTTTATATAAACTTTTTAAAGTATTTTTACCATTTAACGGATATTTTTACCTATATTTATATATTTTTCTCGAACCGGGTAACATTTTTTCACATGTGCAGCAATGGGTTATTACTAATTGGTGAAGGTAATTAATTTTGGATGAACTATCGAGTTTTATTTTATCACTTTTTCGGACTTGTAAAAATAAACAAAAAAGGAACACCCTTGGAGTCGTCTTTCAACTCTTTTCTGACTCTCGAAATATGAAAAGATTGTCGAGAAATTGTGTTTTTGAACTTGTAAAAGTAAATGAAAAAGATGTATACTCAGTATAAGTTTAACCCTTTTTTGAACTGAGATAGACTAGTTATGGAAAAGGAATACCTTAGTCGAACATGGCTAAGAGGTTCTCTTCAGTATTATTTTTTACCTTTCTAGTCTTAAGATCCTATATATGAAAAGAAACATTGAATTTTTCTTTTTGCCTCTTTTTCAAACTCTCTAAACATGAAAAATGCGTTGAGTTACCCTTCCATCAGACTCTTTAAACTAAATGACGAAGGACTTGTCACCATGATGAGACCAAGATACTCCTTCCTGGGGCTCATTAAAATTACTAGAATGGATTCATCCAAAGGATGAACTTATATGACAACAATATGATATCCTCTTCAAGCTTGAGATTAAAAATAAAGAGGTACTCGCTAGAAATAGTTGGGGAAAATGGAAGGAGACATATATAATGTATTTTGTACAAAAGGCAACATGTTACTCTTGAACATGACCCTTATCTGTATCTCGTGTCAAGTTTTGGTTATCCTCACTTCATTACTTTCCTCACTAGATTTTGGGAATCTATTTTCCTCTCATCTAATTACATCCTATTATCACCATGACCTCTGATCATGTTTTGAGTCAAATGCTACCAAATTCTAGAGTCGTGTCACTGATATGTTCAAGAGAAGTCCCATATTTAGTTCAAACCCCTTATACCCTATTTGACTTTTCTGCAACAGTCCTGAATCACTCTTGCCAACTCTATAAAATTCTATGTTTCGTGTCAATGATGTGGGAAACATTTTGACCATCCTTCAACGGATCACTTCTTGTTGACTCCTACTCATTATCTAGGAAGATGGTCTAGACACTCCCTTTTAGTGCCTTGGATCTTAAATGCCTCAATGGTAGGTTCTTCACATTTGATGATAGGTTCACATCATTGCCCTTTGATTGAATGATTCTACAAGTGTTTGACTTCAACTTCATTGTTCACACTTGCAGATTGTGGTGTTGTACCTTGAGAGACATCATCATCATTGGTGGTTTCTCTCGTGTCTGTTAACAATTTATTATATTGACTAGTAACCAGGTGGTTTCTACCATGTTCGACTCTGATACATTTATTCACATGGTTAGATTCATACTTTTGTTGGATCGGGGTAGAGATGAAGACCCTGGGTTACATCTGAGAAATCTAGGCTACGTGGAGTTATTAAGTATTGATGATTGTACACATGATCCCTTCTATTCGGATGGTTGCATCCATTCTGTGGATCCATAAACATAATCCTTTCTATTCAAATGGTTGTTCCATGACGTGGATTCATGTATTGTTAGATGTCTACTTAGAGATGTATTATTAGGCATACTTACATCAAAGATGTAAAATATGTTATGTTATATTTGATTTGCAGGTCTCTTGATGGTGTTTCTCTAAGTCCTTGCCCTTTCTTGTAAATCACTTCAACCATCACTTCTCATTATGCCTTCATGCTTTATGGGGCATCTGTTATACAACATTTTCTCGCACTCCCCATCTCATATCCTAAAGTGTTGAACTTTGGTCATTAATGCCACAAATGATAGAAATGGTCAATGTATTCACCATGAAACATGTTCAGAGCCATCCCTGAAGAAAAGAAGAAGATTTTCCTTGAAATAATTCTCACTAAACTTGTCAAAAACCTTGTTTTTTAGGATCAGCGCATTTTGCATAACTAGTGACCCATGTTGGTCACTTGTTGCATCATACTCTCCTAGCATTGTCAACATGATTTTTATCAAGAAAACTCATGTTAATCCTCTTCAAGTAGATTTTCCCAAAATGGAGGAGAATCTTCTCATACTAGAAGTCTTGAGAATGAAGAGTTGGTTATAGGTGACCGCAGATTGGAATGAGACCTCCCATTCCTAGTCCTTGATCCTACTTTCATGGATCATTTCCTTGAGATGTGGAACTTCTCCCTCCTTTCATGGATCATTTCCTTGAGATGTGTAACTTCTCCCTCCTTTCATGGATCCTCAAATCCCTCACATTCCCTATAAATGAGATCCCTACTATCCACTAATGGTTGGATAATGATTGGTTGGCTTCCTAGTGCTAAACTAGGCCCAATTGCTGCCCATTTTGTTAAGGAGAAAGGAGTGCTTGAAGGTTAAGGCTAGGACTTGGAAACTCACCTAAAGGAGGATTCCAACATTAAGGCTTAAGTGGTCTTAATGATCCATTTACCATCTATTAGTAATATATTATGTGTTTTCCTTCCACAAATGTGTCAATTATTGCTCATTTAGTGTAATACTCCTTGATCTATTACATGGTTTATATTGGAATGAATTTTGCTATGTATGTATTTGTTGTCTCCACATGATCTTCCTTGCAGGTATTCAACCACAACGGTGAAGAGGAGATTGAGCTTGGAAATGAAAGAATCAAGGACGAAACCAATGGATGTTAGTATCAAAGTGAGGTAGGTCATCTATCCTCCTTTGTGTTTTCTAGTATGAACTAGGAAATTTTACATATATTTGTCTTTGTCTGTTGCTAGATCCTCCCATTGGACTAAAGGGACCGTCTCTATCTGCAAAAAAGATTACCTACACAACAACATGTCACCATTAATCCATGAATATGGGGCACTCTATCTTATAATTTTTCATTTATCATAAGTTGGTAATTGTTGAGGGACCTTTCCCATTGTCATATAAATTTCTATGTCTACAAATCAAGACAAGTGAGTAGACACTACAAAGAATTTCACATCATGGAAATGAACATCTACAACACGAATACCACCTTCATTTTGCAATCTAGAAAAGTAATCAACAATTGGATTTTCTTTACATGGTCATTCCACAATTGTGACATTAAATTCATGCAATAGAAAGATCCATATCGTGATCCTACCATTGGTTATCGATTTTTTCATCAAGTATCATATGACTATGTGTTCAATGTGGATGAATACTTCATAACCTGTAATATAATGCCTAAATTTATTTATGGAATGCACCACCGCTAAGAATTCCTTCTCTGTCAAGGTGTATTTTACCTCATCATAGGTTAAATTCTTACTAGTCTAATAAATGGCATAATAATACTAGTCTTCTTTCTACCCAAGGAAAACCTCCAAAATTGTGTCTCAACGTTCATCGAAATGTGAAAGGGTAAGGACCAATTAGGTCCCTTCAATATAGGTGCAACAAAAAAAATTTCTTTCGAAGTTTCAAAATAACACTGGATATGATCATTCCACAGAAAATTAGTATATTAGATAGAAAATTAAGTAATGGTGTAGAATTTCTTACAAAATTATCAATAAATCATCTATAATATCCACCAAAACCAAGAAATATTCTCACCTATTTTTGCATTTTAAGAACTAGTAGTTGAGACAAAACTTCTATCTTGGTCAAATCTACCTCAATTCCTGTAGCATAAACTACATGGTCATATAATATTCCCCTAGTTAGCAGCATATGACATTTCACATTCCTTAGGGAAAGGTGTGCTTCCTAGCTTCTTATCAACACTTTCTCAATATTTTTCAAAGATTCCTAAAAAAAGTCACAATAAATAGTGAAATCATCTATGTAGACCTCTCTGCAATCATGAATATGGTTTGAGAAGATCTGTAGCACTGCACTTTGAAAGGTGGTAGGGGTGTTACATAAACCAAAAGGAAACACCTGGTAGGCAAAATTTCCTTAAGGATAAGTAAACATAATCTTCTCATGTCCCTCTAGAGCTATTTGTATCTGATTATACTCATTGTACTTATCTAAAAAAGAAAAATACTTCCTTCCCACTAGGTTATCTAATACCTAGTCAATGAAAGGGAGAGTAATGTAATATTTCATGGTAGCTTTGTTCAATTCCTGGAAATCTATGCATACACGGGCACTTCCCTAATGTTTTAGGTACTACAACTAAGGGGGGGACTTGTTTTCTTTAATATATTGGGTAGATTAAATTAACATCGAGATGCTTCTACAACTCCTCTTTAACTATGTCCTTGAGTGCTAGGTTCATGTGCCTCTAGGGCTGTCTAAAAACTTGATATGGTGTGAATAGATTGCATGTTGGGTCCCTATAATACTAGTGATTACCCCATTACTATGGTAGTTGTACCCCTTATTAATATTGTTGTGCCCCTATTGCCCCCATATTGTTATTACTGTGCCCCATAGAATCCCTCTATTTATATTTTTGTGGCTTTATATTATTATTGTTAGGTCGGCTGGGTTATATTGTGACTCCTTAGACTCCTATATATAGAAAGGAGGTTTTGTCATTTGTATCATCCAAGAATTTTTCATTTATGTAATGTAAAGGAGGTTGCCCCCTCGAAGAGGTTGAATTCTAAGGCGTTGATCTATCTTTTCTATCTTTTCTTGAGCTGGTTTCATAACATGGTATCCCTTAAGCATAGAATTCAATATAATCCTATATAGGTCGATTGGATGTTGTATTGATCCAATGATTAGTTTAGTGAATGACTGAGGTATGACAAAGTGAATGACAAAGGTTATAGAATTTTTCTTGTTCTAGCCTCCCTTCTCTTGGTTTCCTCGAAATGAATATCATTCTTGTTCATTCCTTCCAATTCCTATTTAGAATCCCTACCTTCATTCATAGTACTATTTCCTTAATAGAAGAGAGATGCATAAAAATAGGCAAAAGCATAGGTTGGTCTTGGATCATCGATTACTTAACTACCTCAGTTACTTCCACATTCAATCGCACTCCTACCTACCTATATCTTACCCTTAACCTAGCATGTAACAGGTGTTTCACTGGTTCAAGTTCTAGGTCTAGTTCTTATAAATGCAAGTAAAAAAATAGTTACTTATTCATGATGCTTGAATCATAAGACATTGTAGAAGTGTGTGTAAGTAACAACATGTGTACAACCATTTCTCCTTCCCTTTCATCCCAATTGTATGAAGGAAATAACTCTAGTACTCCCATATTTGAATTATATTCATGTTGTAGAAGAGAGAGAGATCACTTTATTTCAAATGCTATTTCTTTTTTATAAAAAGAGCCCCCCCGATAACAAGTGGCAATGAGGAAATGAAGTGCTAAATAAATTGTCATCTCCTAGTGGTCGAGCATGCTTTTGCACTTGTATGATTTTCAAATCCAGTGTTTTTGGTATTTCTTGAATAGAAATACATGCCCTCAACCTCATCTTGGTTGCATTATTACCATTTCAAGTGTCATAACAAAATAATATTTCAACAATTTTCTCATTTGACGTGTTTCCACTCGTGTTTCACTAAACAAAGTGAGAGAAAATAAGATCATATTCATTACATGAACCGATCAATTATTTTATAAGCTCTTCAATAATGTAATTACATATATAATATACAATATTTATTAACCAACCTATTATTAAATCAATTAAAAAAGTAGTATGTTGAATAATACTTGAGATAGCTCTCTATTGGTTTACCTCTTATATTGCATAGATGTTATCACGTAATTTTTTTTGTTCGGTATAGGACATAGGATAAATGCACAATTATTACAACAATTATTTAGATCGTATAAGAAAATTCATATGCATAAAGTGCATTAGAGTCGAAATGGGAAGGATCTCTCATAAAATACAACATTTTAGCATTTATTTACGCCTCTTTATTTGGAATTCCCTGTAACAACCCTGGTGAAAATTCCATGTAATAAAGGTTAATAAAGGAAAAATAATAACAAGGAATGATGGGAAACTTATTCTAAGCTACATGCTAGGCACGACATTGTAGCGTGGGTGTTCATTTGGTTATTAATGGCTAAGAAAATTGGCAAAGGCAATGAGTAGGCTTTCGAAATGAAAAATGACATTTTTGGCACATTTATTTATAAAAATAATGGAAATTAGGAAAAAAGGGAGTTGAAATGTCATAGGTAGCATGTGAGGAGGAGAGTGAAGGAAAATAATGGAAAATGAATAAAATAGAGGCCTCATTCATAAAAAGGCTTATGAGGATCAATTTGGAACCTTTTTCAGTTCAATGTTGGAGCTCTCTCGTTATTCTCTCTCTGACACACACTCTTGGATACTTAGTGTTTTTCTTGAAGCACTCTTGGAGGATGTGGCATACTTGGATTTTCAAAGAAAGAAGGCAAAGGAAGCATAGGAAAGCAGAAGAGGACATCAAGATCAACAACTACAAAAATATTTTCTAGTAGGTATCGAGTTTCATATATCTTTTTCTCACTAGTTTTGGCATGCATGACATATGTGTGTGGATTTTTGGTCATGATATGTCACTCGCATGGAGAAATGCCTGAATTGGTAGTGTATTGCCTAGCTTTTCCATTTCCCGGATAGCCATGGAGATTTTGGATTCATTTCATTGTTCTGTTTTGGTTGGTTCTCATGTTTCCTTAGCTTGGGTTGAGTTAATAGTTCCTGGAAGCCTTGGTTAGACAAACACTCTAGAAGCTCGGTAAGAACTTGGGTTGAATTACTAGCCCTGGAAGCCTTGGTTGGAAAAATGCTTTAGAAGCCCTTGGTGGGTTTAGTTACTAATCTTGGAAGCTTTGGTTGGACAAATGCTCTAGAAGCCTGGAGAAAGTTTTGGGTTGAGTTACTAGTCCTAGAAGAGTTGGTTGGAACAAAAAACGCTCTAGAAGCTATGGAAGGCTTGGATAGAGGCCAATATGATGATGATTTTGTGATGTACGAACATGGGGTGGAATCATTATTTTATGGGTTGAGGTGGATGGTGTTTGGAAGCCTAGATGGTTTTGGATTGATGTGCTCTATGAGATCCCACATTCATGCTTGGAATATGGCATGGGGGTTAATGGATGAAGAGAGATTTGGCTCAAACATTTGATGATCAAGTGAAACATGGAAGTCCAATCACGGGTTTGGATTTTGCATCATCAATATGAAGTTATTTCTCCTTGTATTTCTATGAATGTTACAATGGTTTATATGTGGATCATATGAATATGATTTTATTGGTATTTCTATTGCTATTATGCTGGTTATATATATATATATATATTATATTATATATATATATATATATATATATTATGACAGTAGCAATTTATGACTCTGATCATGTTTTTACTTGTAAATGAATGAACAATGTATCCATTACCTAATGGATGAAATGGTAGTCAATGTGTTGAGGAATCAATGTCTCTTAGAAATTCTCAGCTAAGTTTGACACCCCTATGATCAGATCTGTTATATACACCTGTAAAGTACATATTTGTGATATGTTTGACGAAATTATTGTCATGGCTAGTAGGGATCCAGTCAAGGTCTTATTAAAGTGATTATTTTTGCACTGTCATTTCTAGGTTATCTTACTGTTATGAAGGTGTCATTCTATTATAGGCAGTGACCTGGGCTTTGGGCCTAAAAAAGTGGCTCAAATCCTGGGGACACTGCACAACACTATGCAAAAAGGTCCATAGACACTGGATTGCAGGCCTGTGAGAGTGTCGAGTGTTCGTTGGATACTGACAAGCCCATAGCTTGATAGCGTCTAGAGGTCAAGTGGTCCAAAATCTCAGTGGGACCCAGGGGCTAGTTGGTAGAAAGATTGGATTGGTTCCTTAGGGTCCTAATTCTAATGTTGAATGTATGTATGGTGTGTTTCCATTAGTTCCACTTCCTTAATGTGAATTGGGATGTCGAATCATATCATAATTGTATATTGTCGTATGTTTACCCTGACTGACTGGTTTCTTTAAGAGATATGGGAGGAGAGTGTTACAGAGTGGTATCAGATCATGGTTCACCCCTCAAACTAGAATGATTGTGTGTTGGTCATGCATGAATGTCAGTTGCATGTATGTTTCTTACACTTTCATTCCATGTGATTATTGCATTTTCATTATGTTAATCATGGTTGTAGTAATGATGCCATGTGGAAGTTGATGTTGTTAATGTGGGGTGCATCTTCGTGAGTGTATGATTGGTTACATGATGTTAAATGTTGCTTACATGTATCATTATTATATGCTCGGTTTCGTTCTTGTATGCTTGGTTGCATGTATCATTCTTGTATGTTTGATTACAATTATTGTTTGTTTATGCTTGATTCAATGTGTTTATGCATGTGCATGGTTGGTTATACATTTCTTATGCATGTTAATGTTTGAATGCGGTCAAGTCTATAATAATGTAGTGCTTATTGTCATGCATGAGGTCATATTATGAGTTGCTGATAAGGTCATGCACTGATGGCTGGACCCTAGCTAGAATGATGGTTGCATGGTTATATTCTTATGTGTTATGATTACATATGTTGTCATGATTATGTTATACATGTATCACACTGATTTGTTGATCTTGCAAGAAAGGTATCACCCCCGAGCTATTCCAAGGTACGTTGGTTTATTGTGATTTGGTTTAGCTAACATAATATACCTTGCAGGAAGAAATATCAAATGGATAACAAGATGATAGATTAAAAAGACTCTCCCTATGAATAAAATGACTAAGATAGTGTTGGAAACTCTTGTGATTTCACAGATACACTGAGAAGCTTAAAGGAAGAAATAAGGAGTTGTAAGGCATGTTGTAAGGTAGATAATGATAGAATCATGCAGTCACAAGAGCAACAAGCAAAGGTAAATGCAGTGATACTTCAAAGTTTTCTAGATATCTTAAAGGAATAAGTAAGGAGATGCAAGGAAGATAATGAGAAAATCATGCAAAAACAAAAGAAATAAGCAAAGGTAAATGTAGTTGTACTTTGGAGTTTGTCAGATTTGCAATGATAGGGATCACATCAAATCAACTATGAGCAAGAGGACAGAACTAATGGGGCATATGGTAGTAGGCTGCATGGTGGTCACAAGTTAGATAGAGATGACATGGTTATAGATGGGAGATTGTTGGCCACTTCAAAGAGGAGAAGGGATAGACACAGGTATTATTCTTTTTCTGATTCAGATAAGAACTATGATTGTTGTCATTATCATAATTATAGGAGGAGTAATAGGGGATAGTTTCCAAATGAGTTTAAGAAAGCAAAGCCACCTACTTTTTATGGAGAGATGAAGAAACCACATGATGCAGAGGCATTGTTGCTTGGTATGAGGAAGTTCTTCAGGTTACATGACTATTCTAAATGAAATCCATAGTAGCTACATTCAGTCTCAAAGTTAAACCATGCATTTGGTGGGAAGACGTTAATAATGTCACATGCATTCATGAGGAAGACTTGATTTGGGGTGAGTTTGAGTGACGATTCAAGAAGAAGTATCTGTTAGAGAGATATTTTGATGACATTGAAAAATAATTCTATGAGCTAACGATGGAATCCCTGACAGATGAGGAGTACACTACCAAGTTCTTGGAGTTACTGAGGTATGTGCCTTATCTCACAGAGGTAAAGGCCAATATTTAGAGGTTCATTAGTGGATTACCGATTACATTCAAAGATGATATTGAGTTCGATGAGCCTAGATCATTGGAGGAGGCCATTCAAATGTTAAGGCATTTCTATGAGCAATCGAAAAGCATATCTATGACTAATCCAGACTGGAAATATGATGCAAAGAACAAAGGAAAATGGGAGAAAAAGTGAGAAAGACCCTAAGATACAAATAATAAAGAGAATGATATACCATATAAGAAATTCAATGCATCATATAGAAGACATGGACATCAATCTGAAGAGTAGAATAAAGGTGCAAGATAGAAGCCTATAGAGTGTTGGACTTGTGGAAAAGGTCACCATAGGAGAAATTTTTCCACAAAATCAGGGTCGTAGGCCTCAGATAGATAGTGCACAAGATGTACAGACTGTTAGGGATGTTGTTCAAAGTGTTCCTCGTATCTATGGAGCATTGGATAACAAAAATGTAGGCGACTATGTATCTATCATTGAAATGGATGGTAAGATTTATGATCAAGTTATTTCTATTTTGATTGACCATGCATATAATTACAGTTATGTTAGTCCTGACTTGGTGGATAAGTGTGGTTTGAGTAAGGAATTGCATGTAGAATCTTGGTTAGTGCAATTGGATATAGGTACCAAGAAGTGAGTTAACCATTGGGTAAGAGCTTGTGCATTTCATTTGAATGGGATTCCTACTGTAACACATTTGAATGTATTACCATTGGGATGATACAGTATGTTGTTGGGCATGGATTGGTTATATCTTCATTGAATGAAAGTGGATTGTTTTGACAAATCCATTGAGTGTGTTGATGACAATGGAGAACCGGGAGTCTTACGGGGAAAGAAGAAAGCCACATTAGTTAGGATGGTGAAAACTATGCAATCAAAGCATGAGTGTACGAAAGGGTGTATGTTATTTGTTGTGCACATTTCTAGTGAGAACGGTAAGGAAGTTAAGGATGCAAATGTGTTGATAAGGTATTCAATTTTACAATAGTTAAAGGATGTATTTCCTAAGGATATTATAGAGTTTTCACCTCATAAGGAGGAAAATATTTCTATTAAGTTGGTGCTAGGGGAAGCTCCGACATCAAAAAGCACCTTATAGGATGAACAAGCTTTATTTGGTAGAGTTGAAGCTAGAGTTGAAGGAAATGTTTGACAAGGGATACATTAGGCCAAGTGTATCACCTTGGGGTGCATTAGTATTGTTTATGAAGAAGAAAGATTGTACTCTTAGCTTGTTCATTGACTACAGGTAGTTGAATAAAGGGACCATCAAGAATAGGTATCTGTTGTCCAGGATTGATGACGTGTTCGATCAACTAAAGGGAGAAGTAGTTTTTTCTAAGATTGACTTGAGATCGGGATACCACCAGGTATGTATCAAAGAGGAGGACATTTACAAGAAAACTTTCAAGACCATGTATGGGTATTATGAGTTTGTTGTAACTTCATTCTCTCTGACTAATGCTCCAGCTACATTTATGTGCTTGATGAATAGTGTGTTGCATCCATATTTGGATAAGTTTGTTATTGTATTAATTGATGCCATATTGGTATATTGTAAAAATAAGAAAGAGCATGCTGATCATTTAGCAATAGTGTTAAGCTTGTTGAGAGAGCATCAGTTGTTTGCTAATCTTAGCAAGTGTAGTTTCTTTCATACTAAGGTAGATTACTTGGGACATGTTGTCTCTAAGTAGGTCATTGTAGTAAATCCAGAAAAGATAAGGGCCATCATGGAGTGGGTAGCTCCCAAGAATGTGATGAGGTAAGATCTTTCATGGGGTTGGTAAGCTATTATAGGAGGTTCATCAAGAACTTATCACATATTTCTTATCCTATTACATCATTACAGAGGAGAGGTAAAAAAATTGAATGGAAAGAGGAGTGTGAGGCTAGTTTTGAACAACTTAAGCAGTTTTTGACACATGCACCAAAGTTAAATATTGTAGATCTAGAAAAGAAATTTGTGGTATGCACATATGCTTCCAAGAAATAATTTGGTGGATTCTTTATGCAGGATGGATAGGTGGTATGTTATGAATCATGAAAATTGAATGAGCATAAGAATACCTACCCTACACATGATATTGAGTTGGCAACAACTATACACACGTTGAAGATGTGGAGACACTATCTTCTGGGTAGGAGATTTACATTATTGAGTGATCATAGTGGTTTGCGGTATCTATTTGACCAACCAAACTTGAATGGTAGGCAGGCTTGGTGGTTGGCCATGATCAATGTGTTGGATTCAGAGATTAGGTACATAAAAGGAAAAGAGAACAAAGTGGAAAATTCTCTTCATAGGCGGATATAGGTAAATCACTTATCAACTATAACCTCCTATGGAATGGAATTACATGGTAGGATCTTGTAGGTAGGTCAGAAGGACGTCAAATATATGGAGATTATGTATAGGTTGTAGCAGAGTACTGGTACAAATAGAGGTGTTAGTATAGGTACAAGTATAGGTATAAGTGATATTATAGGTATAGGTACATATAACGGTACATGTACATGTATAGGTAATGGTACATGTACAGGTGTAGGTACATGATGTGGAGTATTTCCTTACGACAAATGAATTGGTTAGATTAAGAGCCATGATATATGTGCTAGATAGTAGTGAGCTCAAGAAGGTGATTTTGAGGGAATTTCATGCGAAACCATATTTAGTTCACCCAGGTTATCAGAAGACATTGACAACGGTGAAGATATTTTATTATTGGCTGTACCTGAAGAGGGATGTAACAAAGTTTATGTCTAGGTGTTTCAATTTTTACCATGCGAAGGTAGAGTGTAAACATCTAGATCGACTGATACAACCAATCACAATTCCAGGCTAGAGATGGGAAGTTGTTTCCATGGACTTCATCAGAGGTTTTCCAAGGACAGTGAGACAACATGATCCCATCATGGTTATTGTGGACATATTGACAAAGGTTTCACATTTCATTTCAGTGAAGTCTACATTCTTAGCTAGAGATGTAGCATAGGTATTCATGAGAGATGTGGTCAGATTACATGGTGTTCAAAAAAATATTGTGTCAAAAGTTCACTTCCACGTTTTGGAAGGAGTTATTTGTAGGTTTCAACGGAGAGTTGGCATTCAATACGAACTTGTAATCCATAGACAAATGGACAGACAAAGAAGGTCAACAGGATATTGGAGGACATGTTGAGGATGTATGTGATGCATCAACAACAAAAGTGGGAAGAGTATCTTCACCTAGTAGAGTTCTATTAAAACAACAGGTATATGAAATCTTTGAATTTGAGTCTATTTGAGACACTGTATAAGCAGAGTTGAAATGCTCCTATCAGTTGGAATGATTCAGTTAAAAAGGTATTGATTGGACCAAACATGTTGGAAGACATGGAACATGAAATGAAGGTGATCAAGAAGAATCTAAAGGAAACATAGGATAGGTAGAAGATTTATGCAAATCAAAATAGGCTGTTCAAGGAGTTACAGGAATGCATGTGATCAAGAATAATCTAAAGGCAACATAGGATAGGTAGAAGAGTTATTCACATCAAAATAGGTTGTTCAAGGAGTTCCAAGTTGGGGAAAGGTGTACATGAATATCAAACTGAAAAAGAGCTCCTTACAAATTGGATCATGTGCCGAGATAGCACCGTGGTTTTGTGGATCCTTCAGTATTATTGAGAGGATTGGGCCAGTAGCATATCAAATTGCATTGCCTCCAGCACTAAATGTCCACGATATTTCGATGTGTCATTGCTTAAGAGGTATGTTAAGTATGTTGATCATGTGATTAAATGGTCTGTATTACAGGTGGAACCATATGGAATTCTAGTCAGAGCCTCAGTGTGTACTGTAGAAAAAGGTTCTCATGCTCAACAACTGATTAATCAAGCAAGTTAAACTGTAGTGGAAAACCTTTGGAACCAATGAAGCTACATGGGATATGGAGGATCAGGTGCAGGCTATGTATCCTTTTTTCCTATTTGAGGCAAAGTAGTTTTGGTATATGTCTTCGTATATGTTTGGTATATGTTTCGGTGATGTTGCTATATGTACATATGTATATGGATGTAAATACCACCATGAGTTATGTTATAGTTGGGTGTCATGTCATTATGATGTTATGTTGTTATGTTTTCATGTTGGTTTTCTTCTCAGCAGGTTGATCATTGAAAATACTTCATTGAACTAAGTTATAAAGCTCCATCGACAATGTATTTTTCTTGTAGTTTTTTTGTAGTTATAGGTGTTGTTGAACACCAAGGATGGTGTTCCCTTAAGGGGGGAGGGTGCTATAACAACCCTAGTGAAAGTTCCATGTAAAAAAAGTTAATAAACGAAAAATAATAACCACGGTTGATTGGAAACTTATTCCATTTTGAATGTTGGGGAAGACATCCTAGTGTAGGTGTTCATTTAGTTATTAATGGCTAAGGAAATTGGCAAAGGCAATGGTTAAGGCTTTGGAAAGGAAAGACGAAATTTTTGGCACAATTATTTATAAAAATAATGGAAATTAGGATAAAAGAGAGATGAAAGGTCGTAGGTTGTATGTGAGGAGGAAAATGAAGGAAAATAATAGAAAATGAAGAAAAATAGAGGCCTCATTCATAAAAAGACTTTTGAGGATCAATTGGTAACCTTTAGTCAGTTCAGTGTTGGAGCTATGTCATTATTCTCTCTCTCTCTCTCTCTCTCTCTCTCTCTCATACTCTTGGTTACTTTGAGTTTTTGTTGGAGCACCCTTGCAGCATATGGAATATTTATATTTGTGGAGCACCAAGGAAAAAGAAGAGTAGGAAAGCGTAAGAAGACATCAGGATCAACAAATAGAAAAATATTTTCTTGTAGGTACCGAGTTGCATGTATGTTTCCCTCACTAGTTTTGGCATGCATGGCACATGCATGTGGATTTTTAGCCATGATTTGTAACTGGAATGGAAGATTGCCTGGATTGACAGTGGATTTCCTAGCCTTCCCATTTCTTGGATAACCATGGAGATTGTGGGTTCATTTCCTATTTTTTTTTGGTTGGTTCTCAAGTTTTCTTTAGCTTGGGTTGAGTTATTAATTCCTAGAAACCATGGTTGGAAAAATGCTTTGGAAGCCATGTAACATCTTGGTTTGAGTTACTAGTCCTAAAAGCTTTCGTTAAATAAATTCTTTGGAAGCCCTTGGTGGGTTGAGTTACTAGTCTATGAAGCCTTGGTTGGACAAATGCTATGGAAGCTCGATGATGACTATGGGTTGAGTTACTAGTCTTGGAAGCCTTGGTTGGAACAAATTCTTCGGAAACCATAGAAGGTTTGTGTAGTGTTATAGACATATTTGGGCACTGCAAACCCAATCACATATGTCCATAAACCAAGGGCTTCTGAGTCCCTATAAGTGTTGTTTCATGCCCTAAAGGAACAATGTCAGCTGAGTACATCATCTCCTAGAAGTCCCCCACATAAAACTGCTCAGGACTGGTCAAAATTGGACCATATAGACTACTCAGTGCAGAGGGTGCAATGCATCTCACCTGCTCAGTGCAAAAAGTGTGATGCATACTGAAAATCCCTTGTGTAGGGTGCGATGGGTGAGAGTAAACAAATGGTAGAGACAGTTTGCAAGGTGGATGATCATGGAATCTTCTAGAAGCTTCTCCTGTGACACTTGCCTCTTTAAATTCGCCCAGGGATGAGTAAGAGATCATCAACCTCCAAGTGGAATCAAGAACTATTAGAGAGAAGACACTATTCCAAATCCTAGATGCTGACTCACCCCCCTACAATCATCTATATATGGATCCCTCATCCCAGAGATTCAGAGGCTGGAATCTTGTATCTTGAAAGGAAGTGTTGTTGGTTTCCTGGTGGAATATCATAGTGTTGGGTGATCTAAGATTTTCATGAGGTGAAGAAGGGATTTCATGCTGGAGGATGATGCTGGGTCAAATAAATGGGTTGTAATCTTCTCTTCTAATCTTTACATCAATAAAGCTATTCAAGTTTTCCTCCACATTCTTGTATGTTTGATAATATATATGCATTTGTGTGGTCAATATATATCTGGTCCTATATTTTTTATGATTGTAGATCTCTGCACTTTGAAGGTATTATGCTGCTTTGACTTTACAGGTACTCTTTGAAGTGGAGTGGTCAAGGAAAGAGCGGCAAAGATCTGTCAGAGAGAAGAAGGAACAAGCAAGGAACCAAGCGAAAGATTGAGGTTGGTATTCTTTGCTCCTCTCCTATCTACTTCTCGTAAATAAAATGAAAGAAACTTTAATCTGTTTCTTTCTAAGATATCTACCTGTCTTAGTGGGACTAGCAGCTCTGCATAGACACTAGATTTCTCAATAACAAAATGCCGACTCCTCTAGGGATCAAATAGATTGTTTGCTTGTCTATATTTTTTTGCTTTATAAACTTAAAGACGGAGCTTGAATTCAAGCCAGCTAGCCTTCGAACTGCATTTTCTATGCAAGTGCAAAGTAGATCAATGCTGCTTCAATCTATCTTGTGTTTCGTTTATAAACTGAACAATTGATTTGCAAACATCCTAATTGCCCTGGTGGTGGCTCCAGTAGCCTCATTGGATCAACCCCTATGATTTGTATTTACTGACTATCATTGGCTCAGCTTAAATCCCTGAACTGAGCTGCAAACTATGACCAAGAACCCAGTTGAAGTCTCGTCCCTGGACCATTGCACCTTGTCCTCTTGGGAATCTGGATGCGTTGCACCTCCCGTGTGTAGTAGGTGATATGCATCGCTCTTTCCCTGTGTTACAGGAGCGATGATCAGATCAGACCTCTCCTGCTTCCAAATTTTGGTTTTTGTTCACTCTCTTTAGCTTTATTCAGGAATTTTGCTATCTATGATTAGTATATCACTGTGGAAACTCCCTTCCTTTGCATGATCTAACCTCCATAGTACAAATAACTGTAAATGTTTTTATGTATTGTTTGCCATTTACGGTTCTCTTTTACAAAGATGTAGCGTAATCAAGCTATCGTCTTTTGATTTGGAAGTGTTGCAAATGTCGTTTTCAATCAAAGAAAAGAATCCTACTATTCTTGATGGTCGATTACACTGTTACTATTGTATTTGATTTGAATTAATAGTTTTTCAAGTGTTGAAAGCAGTTTTCAGTTCAAAATTGCAAAGTGTCGTCATTATCTTCCTTTCGTCTTTTGAAAAGAAAATCGTTAGTATTGTCGCTTGAAACGATTCAGATTTGTACTTAGAATTCTTTTTGTCATTCACACATTAAGAAAGCGAAAACAAATACATGCATGTGCATTTGCATTTAGACTGCTTATTGATTTTGATTTAGGACAGTGCATCTAGTGTGTGCTCTCTGCTCTATGTTGAAAGAATCTCGTTTCTCTTTCCTTAGTAGCTAACATTTTCATTGCAAAAAGAAGATTAAACGATTGTTTATCATCTTAGATTGCATTTTAGGAATTGTATATCTACATCACGTAGTGAACCTAAAAGGCAAACTTCTGAAGAAAGATCAATTGTAAAATAAATTCAATGAACATAAAATCGCTTTGGAACCTAATGCACAACATTTAGAAGTCCAGGCTAGAGACGTATTTTGGCATCGTAAAGCCTGGTAACTATCACTTTCATTGTAGGTTGGGTGATTCCTCTTCTTTGAGACTACAAGTGCCAGTACAGAATTGTGCTCCCACGTACCATTGAGTATATATTTGGAGACCACAATAGGATATATCATTTATCCTCAGGAAGCTGTGCCTGCCGCCCTATCGATCGTAATGCATTGAACACATCATTCGAGAAGATTGACTACCATACTGTAAAAGGTATTCTGCAGTTTTGCGATTGGTTTGGTAATCCCTCTGTCTATATTTCTAGAGTAGTCTCTTTCATTCCTTTTTAGACTCCTTGAAGGAAAAGGTCCATCTAAGA
Organism: Pinus taeda; assembly: GCA_000404065.3. Lineage (NCBI taxonomy): Eukaryota > Viridiplantae > Streptophyta > Pinopsida > Pinales > Pinaceae > Pinus > Pinus taeda. The sequence goes on from APFE031219687.1 coordinate 88,541, forward strand.
ACTTTTCACTTTAGGGTCATTAAAAATCAAAGGCAACTAGAGTCATCTTTAGCTTTTTCTCGACTCTTAAAAATTGAAAAAGCAAGTTGTGTCAAAGCGTCTAAAATTTATTTTAATTAGAATAACATCATTTTTCCCTTGTTGGTCTTAGGTTGAGAAAAATGGAGTCCACCAACCAAGGATTTCCCCTTGAGGGAAATCCTAATCCTTTTTCCTCTTGGGGAGATGTTGGTGCACCTCATATGCCCACATTGTCTCTCCCAGGACTGACAATCGGCTTGCTAATATGGCTCTTCTCGACCTGTGTCATTCAAACCGCTGCAATTCCTGAGCAATCAAGTCAACAACTAGAGGATGCTAGAGTTACCCCCCAACCTTCTGCTTCACTTGTTTCTCCCTCCCCTCCTTCCTCTTCGCTTGGTAAAGTTGGTAAATCTAAATACCAAGTGACTGAGAAGAAGAAGAAAGGGAAGGAGAAAGAGAAGAAAAAGAAGGAGCCAAAGGAAAAAAGGGGCGACCATGTGTCATTTGCAAAGGGGACCACTATCATCGAGATTGTCCTTGCATCCCTCAAACCTTAAGGGATTGGTTTCCTCGTTTGCACAATCTAGTGTCATCAACCTCTAACGATAATGTTGAGAGTACTCTGTCAACTAGTGAAAACAAAGTATCTGTATAGAAAGGAAAATGTAAATTTCCTTGGAGACTATGTGAAGGCAATCATTCCTTCCACCGTTGTTCCTTCCTGGATGAAGCTAGAAGAGTCTTGAATAACCATCCTACTTCACCGCTACGACTTCCTCTTCGGTACAAGAAACCCTTGCCGAGTCAATTGATAATTGAAAATCCGACTGGCACAACTTTGTAGTTGGTTGAAGCATCTATCATTGAAGATAAACCCTCTGAATCCATACCAAATGGAAGTCAAAAGGTTGAGCTGGCAGTCGACCCGGTCTTGTCTTCGGAATGTCCATCTTCAGATGATGCAGTCACCGAAGAGAACGAGAATGACGTCGTTCAAATTCTTTTCATAAACACAGACTCTGATGAACATGGGGCAATCTACCAGTTCATTTACCGCAGGAAGGAAGTTCGTAAGGGTCATATCCGGCTATTTATTCGGTCCTACCTCCGAGCAACCTAATCGTTTCCTTCGATTGGAATCTACTAGGCAGACCCCATTTACCATCTAATTTACCATTCCAAATCATTATACAAGCTTACAGAATAGTCATCGTCGGTACCATCATAGATGAAGGGGCTTCTGTGAGTATCCTTTCCTCAACTGCTTGGAAAGCGCTTGGTTCACCATCGCTTCTACCTGAGATGTGAAATCTAATAGGCTTTGACAAAGGAACCAGTTGACCGTTAGGGATCCTTCCAAGTTTGCCTATAATTTTGAGAGTGAAAACCATATATCTGAATGTAATGGTAGTCCAAGGACCTTTAGATTATAATTTGTTCCTTTGGCATGGGAGCCATTGTCTCCTCACTCTTTCGAGTAATGTGTTTTCTGCATGAAGGCCAAGTAGTCCAGCTCATAGACCAGCTTTCATTCCCCGACTCACACATAGCTAATAGTCAAATACCATCCCTAACTGGTCTTTTCATGCAAGGAATGTCTCATCAATCTCCAGTTCGTCCACCTGAAGAACGCAAGTAATTCGTTGCCCATGACTAAAACCCAGGGGCATGCACCTTGGTCTGTTTCGGTAGGAAAAATTCAAGTATATTTTTCGCGGAGGATATTTGACTAGTTTGATACACCCACCCATTTAGGAAAATGGGATTGGACTAGAATAAGATGCCTCTGTCAGAAGGTAGGCATTTCCTGACAGAGCAAATGTTTTGTCTACAAATTGAAGGGTAACGTGGAAACTCGACTTCACTATGCCTGGGGGCATGCAGACCTTTTTGTGCGCAAGTGAAAAGTGGCCAGCGTAATGCTAACCCCATAGTTTTGCTGACTTCAACTGCTTAAGTTAGGTGATTGGTCAGATCGACCATTGACCTTTGCAGGGGTTGGATGGCACCAACAAAGTAAAGGAAGAGTTTTCCTACCTAACCTCAGTAGTTAATTAACCCCTAGGATAGTTGTTGGTCGTTCCTAGCTTGCATGCGAAAGGGAGCAGAGCAAATTCTCGAATGGTGCAAGCTCCTTAAAAATTGAACCTATCGATGAGACATCCTTATTATACGATTATAACGAGCAGTTTTTATGCGAAGTTTAAGCTCGTTAAAAATTAAACCAAAGTAATGAGAAAATGTCCCCCCATAGTTTAAGCTCATTAAAAAATGAACCTACCTCTGGTAAATAACCATTGCAAGCAAATGCATTATCATCAGCTTTTTGAGCCCTAGTCGTGTTCTTATCATCACCTCCACTCTGTTTTAGCCGATAATATGCCTCCATTTGATTGTTTACCCTTTTGAGGAACAACTGCGATGAGTGATTCTATTAGCCATCCTTGTGACACTACCATGGTTGGAAAATTCCAAACCTTACCTGGAATCAATAGCTACACGAAAATAGCACTCATTCCTCAAAAACAAGTCTCATTTAAGCTCTTTTCATCTGACTCGTAAAATATGAAAAGATCACCGAGAAATTGGCCTCTCCAACTCGTTAAAGCTACTGGGAGTGCTATCCTTCCTCTAAGTTTTAATCTTTTTGGACCTAACAGATTATTACACAAAAAGATCAAGTGCTTGTTTTGTTTGGCTCGTTAAAACTATCGAAAATTCATCCCTTTCGTATTATTTTATACTTTTTCGGGCTTAAGGGATTATATGATGAAAAAGTATTATTGGAGTTTGCTTTCCGCCTTTTTTCAGACTCTCTAAAATTGAAAAAGGACAGATTTATCTTTGTCGTTAAACTCATTAAAACCAATAGCGACAAACTTGTCCATAGAGACGAGAATGAGTTTCGCTGTCGCTAGACATGTTAAAACATAGCGAGGGGTTTGCCCGAAGGGAAAATTATAGAACAAGCATATGTTATCCTCCTCAATCTTGACAAAAATTAAGAGGTACTAGTCAGCAATGACTAGGGAAAATTGGGAAGAAAACTTAAAGAAACTTTATTGGTAGCAAAGTCACTCTTGAACATGACGCTTTCACTCCATCACAATGATTGAGTCGGGTTGGGTTATTCCATTCACCAGTCATATTACCATTGGTCCACTGTACCATCCATCTTCCAGCTTAATGCCACCAATCCATTTCAGTGTCACCAATATGTTCAAGAGAAGTTGATCAGAGAATTCACCAATCCATCTTATGTCTGATCCAATGCAATACATTCACGCACCATTCTTTCATGACTTCCAACCTGAACCTTGTATCATCAGACCGTTTTCACCTCCACAAAGTCATTTTCTCCATTCTGTGTCATAGATGTGGGATTCGTTAAAGCCCTCCTATGACGGGTCTCTTCTTGTCGACATCAGCTCATTATCCAAGAAGTCGACCTAGGGACAACCCTTTCAATACCTTGAAGCTTGCATGCCTCAATGGTAAGTTTCTCGCTTCTGGTGACAAGTTTACATCAATGGCCTTCGAACGAGAGATTTTGCATGGTGTTCGACACCAAGTCCCATTTTCACACCACACGAATTGTACTGTAGTACCTTGAGGGTCATCATCATTATCGGTGATTCCTCTCCTGCCTGTTAACAACTTACATCATTGGCTGGTAATCAGGTGATGTCTTTCCATGTTCGACTGTAGAACATTTTTCACATGGATCGACCTGTACTTCGGGGAAAGATTGGACAAGTTTAAAGACCCCCAATCTAGTTTCATCCATCTGGGTTTTCATATATTCAGGAAAATAAAGACATCAAATGTACATCATTGTTGCATAGATGATCATCCAAATCAAAGGATGATGGTCGCTCTATCAGAATCATCAGTCTGCCACACAGACGGATGTCTATCCTATGTACATGAAAATGAATTTATAAAGTTGAGCATGGGAATGCCTGCCTTAGCTAGATCACGAAAATGTTATGAAGATAATGTATTGTATTGTATCTTATTACAAGTCACCTTCCAGTTTGAAAAAACCTCGAATCCTCATGATAAAGCATTTCACCCAACATCAAAATATTTTCGACCTCATGCTTTAGGGGGAAACTGTTATAGACATATTTGGGCACTGAAACCCAAATCACATATGTCCATAAAGCAAGGGATTCTGAGTCCCTAAAAGTGTTTTTTCATGCCCTAAAGGAGCAAGGTCAGTTGATTACATCATCTCCCAAAAGTTCTCCACAAAAAACTGCTCAGAACTAGTGAAAACTGGACCATACAGACTACTCAGTGCAGAGGGTGCGATGCATCTCACCAGCTCAGTGTAAAAAATGTGATGCATACTAAAAAGCCCTTTTGTAGGGTGTGATGGGTGAGAGTAGACAAATGGTAGAGACAGTTTGCAAGGTGGACGATCATGGAATCTTCTAGAAACTTCTCCTATGACACTTGCCTCTCTGAATTCGCCCAGGGATGAGTAAGAGATCATCAATCTCCAAGTGGAATCAAGAATTATCAGAGAGAAGACACTAATCCAAATCCCAGAAGCTGACTCACCCCCTGCAATCATCTATATATGGATCCCTCATCCCAGAGATCCAGAGGCTGGGATCTTGTATCTTGTAAGGAAGTGCTACTGGTTTCCTGGTGGAATATCATAGTGTTGGGTGATCTAAGCTTTTCATGAGGTGAAGAAGGGCTTTCATGCTAGGAGGATGACACTGGCTCAGATCAATGAGTTGTAATCCTCTCTTCTAATCTTTACATCAATAAAGCTATTCAAGTTTTCCTCCACATTCTTGTATGTTTGATAATATATATGCATTTGTGTGGTCAATATATATATGGTCCTATATTGTTTATGATTGTAGATCTCTGCACTTTGAAGGTATTATGCTGCTTTGACTTTACAGGTACTCTTTGAAGTGGAGTGGTCAAGGAAAGAGCGGCAAAGATCTGTTAGAGAGGAGAAGGAACAAGCAAGGAACCGAGCGAAAGATTGAGGTTGGTATTATTTGTTCCTCTCCTATCTACTTCTCGTAAAGGAAAATGAAAGTAACTTTAATCTGTTTGTTTCTAAGATAGCTACCTGTCTTAGTGGGACTAGCAGCTCTGCATAGACACTAGATTTCCCGATAACAATAGAGACCAATCCAATGATGGTTTTGTGATTTAAGACCATGAGGTGGAATCATTTTTTGATGAGTTGAGGTGGATGGCCTCTAGAAGCCCTGGATGGCGTTGGATTTGATGTGCTCTATGAGATCCCACATTCATTCTTGGAATATGGCACGAGGATGAATGGTTGAAGAGAGATTTGTCTTAGCCATTCTACAGTCGGGTGGAACATTAAAGTCCCATCCCGGGTTTGGATTTAGCATCATCAATATGAGGCTATTTGTCCTTGTATTTCTATGAGTATGATAATGGTTTATATGTGGATCATATGGTTGTGATTTCATTGGTATTTCTACTACTATTATGTTTGTTATATATATGTTTGATGACAATAGCTATATATGGATCTCATCATGCTTTTACATGTAAATGAATGAATAATGTATCTATGACCTAATGGATGAAATGACAGTAAACATGTTGAGGCATCATTTTCTCTTAGCGATTCTTAGCTAAGTATGAGAAACATAGGCTTAGATCTGTTATTTACACCTGTAGATTACATATTTGTGACATGTTTGACGAAATTCCTATCATGGCAAGTAGGGGTCTAGTTAGGGTCATATTTAAGTAATTACTTTTTCACTTTTATTTCCCTGTTATGAAGAGGGAATTTTATTCTGGGCAATGGTCTAGGCTCTAGGCCTAAAAAAGTGGCTCAAATCTCAAGTACGCTGGCACAACATTATCCAAAAATTCCCTTGGACATTGGCTTGCGGGCTTGTGAGAGTGTCCAGAGGTCCCTGGATGCTAGCATTCCCATAGCTTGAGAGCATCCATAGGTCAAGTGGTCCAAAAGCTTAGTGGGACAGAGGGGGTGGTTGGCAAAAATGTTGGATTAGTTCTTGAGGGTCCTAATTCTTATGTTGAATGTTTTTATGGTGTGTTTCCATCAGTTTGACTTCCTTATGTGACATAAGAGGTCGAATCATATCATAATGGCCTCTCGTCACATGTTTACCCCGGCTAGATGGTTTCTTGTGTAGATGTTGAAGGAGGATGTTACATTCCCCTCTCTACGTCGATATGAATACGAGTCCTAAGAATTGTTAATCCCTTCTGAGATACATGGATCCCACTAGAGATACCATTGGAATATAAGGTCCAAAACATCCACTTTCATAGATTCTTTAGAATCAATTCCATAATATCATTCCATGATCATTAAAATTAGCTCATCTTGAATGAAATACTTGAATCCTGCATTGAAGCCACTGGTCCAGTATTGTTTGTAACATAACAATCCTCCCTTCAGGTCATTATTTATTCCATGGAATGACGCAAAACTCTCCTCTGTGACAAAAATATACTCGTGAAAAAATTCATAATATTATTAGATAATCCATCCACGTGACAATATTGAAAGAAAACTCATTGGCGATTTAATTGATATGAAATCATTCAATTGCAAAACACTTTTATAATTGACAATCTAATGTATGTGAGTACCTCAAGTTGAGTAAACATATTGATTGTAAAGCTTAAATATGCCCCATTTGCATAGTATATATCTGCTATACTCTTAGCTACAAAAACTCATAATTCTATAACAAGAAGCTCATGGGATTGATATTTCCATTGTCCGAAAGCGCTTCTTCTCCTACCAGTTTGTTCGAAAACCAAAAATCAAATTCATCGACACTGAAATATCCATCTATATTTTTCACCAGCGACATATCATGGGCCATAATATGTTACTCCCATCCACTAGAAGAAAATAGAGGTGTTATTCCACTGTCAAATATTCCTTCTACATTCTAAGAAAATGAAACTTTAGACTTTCCATTAGGAAGAATGACATCAACACTTTGACACAATCTTGTCAAAAGCTAGTTGCCCAATTTCCATTACACTTTGAGACTTGGAAGCACGAGGATAATCATGACAAACAAAAATTATTGATAAAAAAACCCTTAGGCTCTTGCAAATAATTATGTCATCACGAAGCCTGAAACACCAGTATTGCCTAGATTCATCATTAAAGATGTTATAGATTGTTGACTTGGCTATATTTAAGACAACTTTATCCCAACTCTCTACAACTTCCAATTTGAATACATCTATGTTTTGTTCACTATGACGTGTAGCTTTAAGTACTGAGTGAAAAGATTCTGTTGCATTTGGATTTGAAGAGGATTTCTTAGTGGATGACCCTGCTTTTATGGATGAGTTCATCTTTTGTTGTAATATGTTGTAAGATAGAGACTGGTGAAAATGGAGCACATAAAGAGAACCTTGCCTGAAAATTATTATGACTGAGTCTTAGCTTGGAAAATAAGGGATGAGAATTTAGTCCAGCTCTAATTGAAAATTGAGAGATATCAATAGTAGGTACTAGAAAGGAAAAGTTTCTTATATGCCACCAAAAATTTAATTAGATAAATGTTTTGATAAAAAATTCATCTAAAATTTTGAATAGGTGCTAAGTTTATTAAAATTCAATAAAAAGAAATTACATTGACTTTCCTGCATGGTTCTAAATTTTAAAGATAAAAACTAGAAGTTAGCAATTTGGAAAATTATAGACTAAAATTTGTTTGCAAATATCATGGAATTGAAAGTATGTTGGAGTGCACCATGATATATGGATTTCGATACTGCTCACTACATCTAAACATGAGTTTTCTTTATCATAGAAGTTCATCAGGTTGCTTAAGTACATGGGATCAACAATTCATGTGTGTCTTGGTCCTGGAGTTCATATCTTGCTATTTTCCCCTTTGCATAACCTCGAATGAGAGTTGACTAGGAAGTTTATATACATGGAATTATTTTAAAGACAATAGTTAATACATGTTCTTGTATTAAAATTCATACCTGGCTGTTTTCCAATTTGTATCACCGAGAATTTGTATTTCGTCTTCCCTATTGGAATAATTTTCGACATCTTCAAGCTCTTCAATCATTGTTGGTGTGGAAAAACCTAGGATCAACTTCTAATGAGATGAAATAACACGAGAGGTATGTGCAATGCATGCATCTAAAATTTAATATCTTTAGTCTGCTTTTATTTTTCACCTGCCTATCCCTTCAAAATTTCCTAGTCATACTCAATGCATACATAACTAAAACACAAAGCCCTTGTTGCTTGGGAAATAAGGCGTTGACCAGATAGAAGGAAAGGTCACGATTACTGCTAAATAAATGTCATACTTCTGCTACAATCTATGTCCATACCAACTTTGACACATTCGCAATTTAGACTACAAATTATTTTGAAATATTCATAAAACTAGGGAAATACATGCATCTACTCTCAAATTTTGTATTTTACAAGCATAAAAATTGTTAAGAGAAATTTCTACTAGCTAGTGAATATATTACATTAATTTGATTCTAAGGAGCTTTCTTATTTTTCATATGTGTTTTTCTTTCTTGTGCAAGGAACATAAATCATTCTCATCTTGTTGCCAAACTTCACAGATTATAAGCTCAATATGAGTCCATGATGTTTCAAACATTATATACTAGAGGCACTTTATTCAAAACTAGACTCTTATTATTTAATGAGGATGTAATTAATTAGATTCATATGTTCTATGTAAGTTATTAACAAATGGTTGTGTGAACTAAGTGAAAAAATCCTTATCATATATTAGCTTACCCGATTATATTGGTTAAAGCTTGTTGTATGTTTGTATGATTCGACAACTATTTACATATTTCATCTGTGATTCTTTTCCATTCCCGATTAGGTGAATGGCTAACCAAATTTTTTCATTCCTAGTTGGAACCTAGAGGGATGTAAATACCACCAACTAGGATTCTCCTAATGTCATAAAATTAATGTATATTCCTGAATGGACTTGGGCTATTTCTCTTTTTCTGAGATGGAAGTGTACCTCTGAGTGAAAATAGGGATGCCTAATAAACATGGTGATATGTTTGATCTCTGAATGTTACCGAACCAAAACAAAAATAAATACCTATATCACATTGCTCCAAATTAATAGAGCTACCATAGAAGGTATCAAGAACTAATGCATGACAGTATGGAATCTCTAAACTTTCGACTCAGTCTCATTGAATTATATGTCCTCAATAAATCTATTAACATTTGATGAATTTTAACTTTTACAAAGTAATGAACTATGATGACTAGTGTGCACTACCACCATAACTCGACGTTTACAAATTCTATAGCACAAAACATAAGCATACAAACAAACAAGGTCACATCTTGGAATCTATAAATGTGTTGTGCTTGAGATTGAGACCAACTGTGTATTGAAATATTAACATCATTTAGAACTCATTGTCTTGTATAGAGTGGCTATGAAGTATTCTCAATCCATATTCCAAACCTAGAATAGAAAAAAATAGAAAATCTCATTTGTAGTTTACCTATCAACACTCACTACACACTTTCCATTGCTTCTAGGTCTATTGTCTACTACTTCTCTTTGTCCTACAGAATAACCTACTAAATCCACTCCCATGCTTTTCAAATGAGAAATATTGATGATTTTCCCTCACATGTATTTAATAACTTAGATAGAGGATTCCCTGCTAAGAAGAAAGGAGTCTTATTTCTTTGATGTGTGGGATTTATAGGATAGATGGTTGGCAGACTTGCTTCGGTATCAAAATATCTAGGTATTTTCGAGCGACCTTCACTATAATTTGCATGCACATGTGAGAAAGTTTGATTATTTTGATACGAATTATGAATTGGGAGTGCTACCACTAGATATTTGGTTAGATTTATGTTTGCAATTTCTAGTGCCTGGCATATCAAGTTTATATTCCCCTAAGGTAGTAGGAAACTGTTCAAATATTCAATTACCTTCACTACTCTTACATAAGAAATCATAAGAATCCAATACCTGATGCCTAGAATGCTTGGTGTTTTGGGAAAATGATTCTTGCCCAAGGAGAAGTAGCTGAGCTTGATTATCCATTTTCTCTATGATATGACTAACCCATGGAGTCCTTTGGAGAAGATAGTGCTTTCAAATGTCTCCCTAGAATAAGTATGGTTGGTTGGCACTCAAAAATGTTCTCCACAACAACAACTATTTGCCATTGCTGCAAAAATAATTTGTTAAATAGAAATATTGACCCTTTAAAGAAAAACTTTCAAAGGAAGTATGAATGAAGAGAATAACATCCTCTATTATAATAAAAGGTTATTATGTGAAAAACAAATTGGCACAATTGAGATGCAACTACTAATCCACCAAAATTGGAATATTTAAGTAGTTAGGTGACTCATAAAATGTTCATAACTTTATTTTCTTTAAATCATTATCTAGAACTGATGAATGGGAACAACCCAACTCTTCATCCTTTCTGCAATCTCAAAATAGAATATAATTGTAAAACGATCTCTCAAGAAAAAAACTGAGGAAAAAAAACCATTAAGAAAAATGCCAAATACAACCATCATAACATGAAGTAGACAATTCTAAGTACTCAGAGATATAATCCAAAAGTTCATTCACTGGTCAAGGACTAGCGGTTTTTTCTAGTGAATGAAATGTTATGAAATTATATATTACAGAAATATAAACACAGAAAATGCATAAAGCAAGAGAGACATAGATATACGTGGTTCACCCAATTTGGGCTATGTCTAAACAGCCAGTCTTTCCTTTCTATTATCCAGCAAAATGAAGAGACACAACCTACAACAAATCCGTTGTAATATCGTCTATTTTCTCTCATAGTCTCACCTCTCTGCTTCTCGCTCAAAGAATACACATATATTACACAGAATCAATAGAATACCCTCATACAAAGAGAGGGGTTGCCTTCTACGGAAAAAAAAAACCTAAACTAAACATAAGTTCTACTGTCAGATCATCCCCCTAATGAACAGCCCAAATTGACTAGAAATTACTATACTTTTAGAAGGCAATTTTACATGTATTTTTGGCTTCGGGGGTGCTGCCCCAGAGCCCCTGTCGGGGGAATGCTAGCCCTTGGACCCCCCAGTCGGGGGGGATTGGCCCTCGTGGAGCCCCGCGGGGGGGGACACGTCCCCCCCGTACCCCCCCGCACCCCCTCGCGTGGAGGGGTGTAAAACCTTCTTGGGGTACACATCCAGCTGAAACAAAGACCTCTGAACAATCATGCTCCACACAAAACAATCTCCCACTTGGAGAATGATTGTAGCAACTCCACCGCTGCTTCATTTGTTGGACAATGACTCCTCTTTGGACCTAGTTGTTTCTCATATTCATTGTCATCCTTCAAGAGCAATTGAAACTAAGCATATTCTCAGTTTCTCCCTAGTTACAACTTTTGTTAGCATATCTAGAGGATTTTGGCTAGTGTGTATCTTTTCCAGCTTCAACTCTCCATCTTCCAACACTGATCATATGAAATGGTACTTGAGCTATATGTGTTTAGTCTTGGAATGAAATGTTGAGTTCTTTGCAATGAATGGCACTTTGGCTATCACTGTATAATGTGCCCATATCATGCTCCTTACCCAATTCACCCATAAACCTTTGTAACCAAATCATTTCTTTACTAGCCTCTGTAGCAGCAACATACTCTGCTTTTGTTGTTGAAAGTACAACAACACTTTGGATTTTTGAAACCCAACTGATAGTTGTTCCACCAATAGTAAATACATATCGTATAGTGCTCCTCCTATTATCTCTGTCACCTGCCATATCTGCATCAACATATCCTTGTAGAGAAATTTTTGAACCACCAAAGCATAATGCTTGATTTGTGGTACCTTTCAAATATATGAGAATCCATTTCACTACCATCCAATGTTCCTTTCCTAGATTGTTCATGTACCTTCTTAAAACTCCCACTGCATGTGCAATATCAGGCGTTGTGCAGACAATTGCCTACATTAAGCTTCCAACTGCTGATGCATATGGAACTTTAGACATATAATCCATGTCTTCGTGGGCCTTTGGCCACATTTCTTTATTAACTTTGAAATGGATAGAAAAAGGTGTACTAACTGGTTTTGCATTGCGCATATTAAATCTTTTCAACACCTTTTGTATGTACTCATTTTGAGACAATGTTAATTTGCGATTTTTCTTGTCTCTAGTGATTCTCATACCAAGGATTTGTTTTGCAGCTCCCAAATCCTTCATTGCAAATGAATTGGCCAATTTTCTTTTGACCACATTTATTTCCTGCATGTTAGACCCTGCAAAAATCATGTCATCTACATACAATAACAATATAATATAACTGCCATCATTTCTTTTTTTTAGATAAACACAATGATCAGAGTGACAACTAGTATAACCCTGTTCAGACATAAACTTGTCAAATTTTAGATACCACTGCCTTGGAGCCTGTTTTAAGCAATACAAGCTCTTCTTCAACCTGCACACTAGTTTCTCCTTCCCTTTCACCTCATATCCTTGTGGATGTTGCATATATATCTCTTCCTCCAAATCCCCATGGAGAAAGGTTGTCTTTACATCTAACTACTCAAGATGAAAATCTTCAGCTGCTACTAGACTTAAAATAGTTCTGAATGAAGTCATTTTAACAACAGGAGAAAATATTTCATCAAAATCAATACCTTTCTTCTGTGCAAACCCCTTCACCACAAGTCTAACTTTGTACCTCTGTTTTCCTCCATCTTCTACCTTCAGCCTGTAAACCCATTTATTCTTCAATGTAGTTTTTCCTACAAGCAACTTGACTAAGTCCCAAGTCTAGTTATGCACTAAGGAGTCCATCTCTTCTTCCATGGCTACCTCCCACTTCTTCCTGCTTTCAACCTGCATTGCTTCTTCATAACATTCGGGTTCACCAGAATCAATCAACAATAAATAATATAATGAAGGAGAGTATTGTTCAGGGGGTCTACTTATCCTGGTATATCTTCTAACGCCATTTTCAAGTGTTTGGGGTGCCTGTTGCTTTTGTACTGGTTACTGTTGTTGTGGTTGTTGATTATTAGTATTTTCAGGCACCTTTAATTTTCCAGTGATTTCATCAAGGACTGCCTATTCCTTGTTTTCTTTTTCTTGTTCCTTTTCCTACAACTAATTCTTATACAATACTTTTTCATTGAATGTTACATGTTTGCTTGTAATGATTTTGTGATTTTCGTAATAATATAAGCAATAACTAAATTCATTAACACCATATCCAATAAAGGTACATTTCTTTGACTTTGCCTCAAGCTTTGTTCTATTTTCTTTATCAATATGGACAAAGGCCTCACAACCAAAAGGCTTTAAAAAAGAGTAATTTACCTTTTTACCTGTCCATACTTCCTCTAGAACACCACCATCGAAGGAACTTGAAGGTCCTCTGTTTATTAGATAAACAACAGTATCTACAACATCTACCCAAAACTATAAAGGCAATCCTACATGTAATCTCATGCACCTTGCACACTCCATGATTGTTCTATTCATCCTTTTTGACACACCATTTCCTTGTGGTGTTCTTGGAACTGTCTTCTCTCTATGAATTCCATGCTCTGAACAATACCTAACAAACTCTTTTTTGCAATATTCACCTCCATTGTCTGATCTAAGATGCTTCAATTTCTTTCCTGTCTCAATCTCAACCAAAGATTTCCATTTCTTGAAAATATGAAATACATCAGATTTATTCTTAATACAATAAATCCAAGTTTTTCTAGTTGCATCATCAATAAAAGTAATATAATAATGAGAGCCACCGAGAGATGATACCTGAGCAAGTCCCCATACATCTGTATGCACAAGCTCTAATTTTTCGCTCTTCTTTTCTTTCCCAATTCTAAGAAATTTGACTCTCTTCTGTTTTCCATAAATGCAATTCTCACAAAAGTCCAAACCAACATTCTTCAAGGCTGGCAACAAATTCTTTGAGTGAAGAATCTTCATCCCCTTTTCACTCATGTGTCCGAGCCTATGATGCCATAATGCTACATCTGCTCCTTCGGAAGTTAAAGCATTAACAGAGTTAGAAATACCATTGCATAAATACAATGTACCAACCTTTTCACCTTTTGCTATCACTAGGGCTCCTTTGGTGACCTTCCAAGCTTTATTTGTGAAAGTTGTCACGCAACCTTCGCCACTTAACTGCCCTGTTGAAATCAGATTTCTATTTAGATCTGGAACATGCCTTGCCTCCTTTAGTAGCCATTGGTTTCCATTTTGCTGTTTTACAAGAACCTTACCCATTCCAAAAATTTTACAAGGTTTATTATCACCCAAACGAACTTGTCCAAAATCTCGTTGAACATAGTCATGAAAGTATTTCTTATCAGTTGTGGCATGGAATGTGGCCCCTGAATCTACCACCCAAGAATCAGTAATATTTTCGAAAGAAGGAATCAAAACATCCTGTAACACCTCACCTGTCACATTTTCTTCATGATTGTTTTCTTGTTGTGCATATCCTTCTTTTCCCTTCCAAGATCTACAATATTTCTTTAGGTGTCCTTTCTTTTCACATTTCCAGCACACTATCCCTGATCTGGACTTGGATCTGCCTTTCCTTGATTTACTGTGATATCCTGAACTCTTTCCTCTTTCCATTTTTCTTCCCCTAGAGTCTGCACTCAAAGCATTTCCCGATGTCTCACCAACGCTTTTCCATCACATTTACTTGCTAAGGATAGCACCGACAACATCATCAAACTTTAAAGTACTAGATCCAGAAACAAAGTTACTAATGGCCATTACTAAACCATTCCAACTTTCTGGTAATGAGCACAAGAATAAAAAAGCTCTAACTTCATCATCAAAGTTTACCCATACAGAACATAACTGACTTGTAACAGTATTAAAATCATTTAAATGGTCTGCAACAAATCCACCTTCCAACATCTTCATATTAAATAACCATTTCATAAGAAATACCTTGTTTGAGGCCGAGGGTTTTTCATATAGTTTCTCTAATGTCTTAATCAAACCCTCTGTTGTTGTTTCCTTTGAAATGTTGAAGGCGACCGATGCTGTGAGGCACAACCGTATTATTCCAAGTGCCTTTCTATCGAGAAGGTTCCATTCTTCATCTATCATACCCGTCGGCATCATTGCTTTTCTACCCAATGGTAGGTATAGATCTTTCTGATACAGATAATCTTCCATCTGCATATTCCACAGTGATACGTTTTGGCCATTAAATTTCTTGACCCTAAAGTTACGATCTCCAGCCATTGCTCCCACTTGAACGAGGAACCCTTTTTTCTTGTGAGTTTATCAGCCAAACAGACCTTCGGCTCTGATACCAGTTGTTATAAAATTATATATTACAAAGCAATGGAACACATAAAATATTACAAAAATATAAACACAGAAAATGCATAAAACAAGGGAGACACAAATATACATGGTTCACCCAGTTTGAGTTACGTCCATCCCAAATAGCCAGTCCTTCCTTTCTATTATCCAGCAAAATGAAGAGACACAACCTATAGCAGATCCGTTGTAATATCCTCTATTTTCTCTCACAGTCTCACCTCTCTGCTTCTCTCTCGGAGAATACACATATATTACATAGACTCAATACAATGCCCTCATACAAAGAGAGGGGTTTCCTTCTAGGGCAAAAAACCCTAAACTAAACATAAGTTCTATCGTTAGATCATTCGCCTAATGAATGGCCCAAATTGACTAAAAATTAATATATTTTTACAAGGAAATTTTACATCTGTTTTTAGCTTTAGGGGTGTTGCCCCGGAGCCTCCGCTGGAGGACCGCTGGCCCTCGGACCCCCCAATTGGGGGGAATCGTCGGCCCCGCCGGACCCCCGCGGGGGGGACAAGTCCCCCCCGCACCCCCCGCATGTAGAGGTGTACAAACTTCCTAGGGTATACATTCGATTGAAACAAAGACCTCTGAACAATCATGCTCCACACAAAACATGAAATTCTTATCTATCCATGTTTCAATTACTAAATTTCTTTTTCATTCGTTTATGCTTGAATGAAATAATGAAAATAAATAATAAAGGCTACCCTCTTGAGCATGATGCCCTGAAATTTATGAAGAGTTAAAGGAGACTTGTCACTATGGAACCATGCCCTCCACCTTTGTATCTATAACTCATAAAATTTCCTCCACCTTTTTTGGTATAATTCATACAGTTGTAATGCATCAATTCATTCATTCCATGAATTGATCTAAGCAATATAAGAGGTATACCAACATAGAATTATCTCAAGTATTTTTCAACATACTACTTTATTAATTGACTTAGCAGTAGTTTGGTTTTGTACCTCAAGGTTGGGGTATTGGAGATCTTTATAAAGTAAACTTCTCTGCATATTTTATTTAGGGTCAATTAAATTAAATATTAATTCCCATGAGCCATCCTAGTGAGTCTAAACCCATCCAATTAGGATAATAATGCATTAGAATTTCATTCCTTATTGTTTAAATTGATAATTTCAAGGAATCATAGCTAGCATAGACCTTTAGTACCGTTGTGAAGAGAATTTCATTCCTTATTGTTTAAATAGATAATCACAAGGAATCATAGCTAACATTGACCTTTAGTATTTTTGTGAAGAGTCTATAGTAGACATCATGGGTAACATTAACATTTTAATAGATATTAATATAAATAGATAGTTGTATCTATGAGTCGTTCCATCTTGACGTGCATGGGTCTTCATTATAGTAAAAATAATTTTCAAACCGCAATAAGGAACAAGATTGTTCCATGTACTTGTTCTGCTACCTTAATTATATATTCTATAGAAACAATCAAGACGTACATATTGAAATTTGTAATGATCAATTTCATTGAATTGTGATCTATAATACGAAGTTTTTGGCACTAGTTTTGATTATGATTCTCTCGGTTTCATTCCATTCATAATTATAAATTAGTTATTTTCCAATTCGCATACTTAGAATACAATATTTAGATGACAACTATGGGTATGGGTTGTTCGAAAATTTCCAAGATGACGGATAACAATGAAATATTTTAAATAATCCTTATGGAGAAACAATTTCCTTGAGATAACTATATTTCTTTCCATTTTTGTGGACAAAAAGAAATTATCTTAATTATTCACATTGACATGTATAATTTGATGTTGTTTGCAAGAGTATGTTACTTGTGGATAGCATAACCCACACATTTTTTATAATGTACTTTATTTTAATAGGATTAGCCATCTCATTGATGTAACATATCTAGTAAGGCTTTTCGACACTAAAATGAGTTCAATTATATTGAGATTAATTTGAACGACATTTCTTCAAAGATAATCGTAAATTAGTTTTGAATGTATGAACACTTAACTTGTCGTTTAAAATATGTATCGGATTTAACCTTTAAAATAAAAATAAAAATAAAAAATTAAACAAAAACAAAAACAAATCCTTAACACATAATTAACATTTATTTGATTGTTAATCTTGTATCATAATTATACATTTTAATAATAAAATACAATTTATTTAACTTTACATTGAAAATATAAATTTACTGAAATTCATAATTATTAGATTTGAGTATATCATTTATAAGTAAAAACTTCTCAAATTCTTTTCATTTCTCAAGTTAAAAGCTCCTATTAAACATTCAGTCAGTCAAATTACCTATTTAATATCATATAATTAAAATAAATCATATTCTTTAAATAGTAATAAAACAATCATCTAATAATAATAGGAAATATGAAATTAATATATATAAACATTATATATAAATATAAACAATTTGAGTGTTTTTAAAATAGTTGCTGTGTCATCTATAAGTAATATATTTATTTATTTTATGGATAATTATAAGTGTTAGTTGACAAACTACTTTTATAATAATTAGAATTTATTTTATTTAATTTTAAAGAGTATTCCTATAATAAAAATTAATATTAAATATCATATTTCAAAACATTTATCCATATTATACACCATCAATGCATGAGTGTTTGCATAGCTTTTAGATGAAAGAAAATAGATTGTTGGTATATAAATCCTACCTTAGGATCTACGAGACTACAAATACAAAGCTAAACAATTATCCCTTAGATCTATATCCATACAAACTTACATATATAAATAGAAACAAAGGAATGGAATAAGAACCTCTTTTCCATCACATGGGAATGTAGGATTCCCATGTAGAATATGGACGCAATTTAGTGGCTAGTCTGGACATTCTTATTCTTTTCCAACACGGAACCTATCACCTACACAAAGTCATGAACAAAAAAGAATATCATTTCCCCCATGGGAGGAAATCAATTATACATTAATGAATCAAATAGTAACATATAAACACATATAATGGTCATACATACAACATGTATGAGCCAGAAAGAATTCATTAATCTATATAATTATCTTGGAATTAAAGTAATCCTCTCCAATTCCTCGATTCTAATACTTCTAATATTGGGCTCATCGATATACCAAAGAAAGGCCTATTGCTCAGAACGATATATCAATGGAAGGCCTATTGGTTAGAATTAATTAGTATAATATGCAATTTCAGCTCTCCTTAACACTTGAGAGTGTTTTGTTATATAGGCTTTTCTTAGATTTGGGAGCATGTATATGGTAACTTAGGATAAAAAGGATTGGGGAAAATCCCATAATAATTGAGAAAATTATCGTGGGCTTAATTCAAAATTAAATGTAGAATTTAATATTGTAAGTAGTAATAGGTTTACTTTTGGCAGAATCCATATTTTCCTATATAATGTGTTTTAATTTAATAAGAAAAACCTTCTCATTAATCAAATATTTATAGTAAAAGTTTTTTACATTAATTCAAATTAAATATAGAATTTAATATTGTAAGTAGTAATAGGTTTACCTTTGGTATAATCTAATTTTTTTTCTTTGTAATGTGTTTTAATTTAATAAGAAAAACCTTCTCATTAATCATTATAGTAAGTTTTTTTTGCAATAAAGTGACTATTCAATTAAATTTTTATTAATTTTGATGTATAGCACCATATCAGTATTTCAAAAGTGTGAAATTAAAATATATAATCTACCATTTTTTGTTTCAAATTTATATTAAATTAAAAAATTAAAGTGAAAAAAAAAAACTAAAAACAAGAAACAAATAACGAATCCATAATTATCACTTATTTGATTGTTAACTTTTTAGGTTAGCTATATGAATTAACAATAAAATATAACTCATTCAACCACACATTGAAAATAAAAAATCTACTAGGATTTATAATTATTACTTTTCAATACATCATAGGAAAATAAACACTTTTTTAAAATTCTTTTAATTTCTTTATTCATAAGATCTTATACGTTATTTTTAAGAATATCACATAATTTAAATAACCATAATGTCTTCATAAATGGATAATACATAAATTAATAATATGGAAATCTTTAAATAGTGTAGAAATTATCAGTTCATTTAATATATATATTTGAAAGTTTTTAAGATAGGTTTTGGATTATATAAGTAATGTTATTTATGTCTACATAGTTATAAGTTTTTGTAGTGAAATAAATATTTTAATTTTCAAATAAATTGTTTATATTAAAAGAAAAAATTTATATTAAACTTCATCTTTTACAGAAGAAAGTTGTTTTTACCATTAAAATTAATATAAGATTTCATATTCAAAATATTTATCAATATTATTTCATTTCAAAGTATGATTGTTGATATAGTTTTTAAAATAGAGTAAAAAGATTGTTATTCCATAGATACATTTTTAGGATATATTAGCATGAAGCTGTAAAGCTAAACAAGTCTCCCCTAGATCTTTATGTACATAATCTTTCATATATAAATGTATAAATAAAGGAAAGAATGACACAAACACTAGTTTCGTTCACATACTAATGTAGACTATGGACTCGATTCAATGGCCAGAAATCTTGCTTTTCATCTAGATATTTTTCTCTAGAACTTAGAACTTGTCACTTACATATCATCATAAAAAACAAGGATGATCCTTCTCTGTTATGTCCCTATAATACTAGTGATTCCCCCATTACTATTGTCATTGTATCCGTTATTGTTATTGTTGTGCCCCTATTGTCCCCATATTGTTATTATTGTGCCCCATAGAATCCCACTATTGTTATTTGTGTGTCTTTATATTATTATTGTTAGGTTGGCTTGGTTATATTGTGACCGCTTAGACTCCTATATATAGAAAGAAGATTTTGTCATTTGTATCATCCAAGAATTGTTCATTTGTGTAATGTAAAGAAGGTTGCACCCTCGAAGAGGCTGAATTCTAAGGCGTTGATCTCACTTTTCTATCTTTTTGTGAGCTGGTTTCCTAAAATTTGGTATGAGAGCATTGGATTCTAGGGTTTTGCTACTCCAAATAGGTCATCGTGGCATTTTCTCTATAACTTTGTTTTTTGCGATGTTTCAGAAGTTAAAAAAAACCCATTTGAGACGAATCATGCTGAACCTGGGATCCAAATTTCAGAGCTTGTCTCGCTATAGTTTCAGAGATATGATCTAAGGAACTCAGAGTTTTTGCAAGCTACAAAATTTAAGCTAAAACAGGTCATCGTGGGATTTTTGCTATAAATATTTTACTACGAAGTTTCATAAGCTAAAACAAAAAACCATTTGAGAAGAAATCAATTTGAATCTCGCTCCAAATGTCAGATCCTGTATTGCTATAGTTTTGGAGATATAGTCTAAGGAAGTGAGGGTTTTTGCAGACCCCCAAATTACATTCTAAACAGGTCACTGTGGGAAAATCGTAATAACTGTCTCTCTGAGCATAAAATTGAAATTTCATAAGAATTTATAGAAATAAAACAAACTATTGTTTCGTGTATATATTTTTTAGATCCAAAGGTAAAAAACATTGACACGTGGCACTTCATACAATTTTTCTCTTCTGAAAAGGTCTATAATTAGGTCATCTTGGGAGATTTTGCATAAATCTTTCTTAGAGAATCCAATTTCGATGAGACTGGTAGCATTGGAAAGAGGACACATAGGTTTACGGTAGGTCACGATTTTAGAACTAGAAGAGCTAAAATCACATAAATACATCAGATTCAATATCAAGATGCTACAAAGTAAAAACAAAAAAGGTGTGTAGTTTTTTTTTTTCAATTTTTGCATAAGCTTGGTTTGAAAAATTAGTTTGAGGTAATTCAAAGGGCATAGTGAAGCATTATTATTGGTAATTGTTGCCCTGAAGAAAGAAAATGGAAACACCTAGTAAGCAACCTGAAAGCTCTGGCATGGCTCATGAAGAAGAGGAAGAACTGCAACGTGATATATCAAATTACAAGACCAAGTACACCAAATGTCACTTGCACAAAAAGTAACAAAAGCTAAGATGGATGATCTAAAGAAATACATAGAAGCTAAGATGGATGGTTTAAAGAAAGGCATGGAAGCTAAGATATGGTTTAAAGAAAGGCGTAGAAGCTAAGATGAAAGGTGTAGAAGCTGAGATGGATGGCGTGGAAGCTAAGATGGATGTCGTGGAAACTAAGATGGAGAATTTGAAGACATATTTGAAGACAAATTTGAAGATAATCATGGAAGATTTGAAGACATATTTGGCAAAGTTTCTACAAGAAATTTTTACTAATGGAGAAAGGGTAGTAAAGGAAGCTCATGATGAGAACAAAATAAATGTTAATCATGACTTCATAGACTCTAACGTTGGATCAAAGAACCACCATGTTCCAAAGATCGATATGAGGAATTTTGATGGCAAGGATCCCGGAACATGGATACTACAAATGAAGCAATTTTTCGATCTCCATAATGTGAGAAACACACAAAAGGTACACATTACAACTTTATATTTGGAACCAAATCAGTTTGTATGGTATTGATGGCTTTTCTCTCATAAACAAATTGTCACTTGGGTTATTTTTACGGATGAAATGATAGCAAATTATGAGGATACAAAAAGCAACACTTTTTTTAGCCAATTGATGAATCTCAAATAAAAGGGTTCAATGATGGAGCACATTGAGGACTTCCAAAAATTGAATATAAGGGTAACAGATATTGCAGAGGAGCATAAGATTGACATTTTCATAGGGACTTTAAAATATAACATCCAACATGAGGTTCGACTTTGGGAACCAGATTCATTGGAGAAGGCATTCAAGTTGGAAAGAAAAATGGAAAGAAAAATTATGGCAACAAGGAACCCTACTACTCACAATCATAAAGATGGAAGTGTTGCTACCCCTAGCCATCCACAACCTATAAGGTTGACACCACAACAATTGGAAGAAAAAAGAGCAAAAGGGCTTTGTTACAATTATGATAGCAAATACACTAAAGGTCATAAGTATGCCGAAAATAAATTATTTTACATAGATTGTGAAGAGGAGAAAGAAAATGAACAAGAAACATCAAAATAAAAGGATATACACCTGACCATATCTTGTAATGCATTGCCTAAAATTACCACTCCTCAAACTATCAAGATAGAAGGGCATATCAAGAAGAAAAAGGTAATAGTGTTGATTGATTCAAGAAGTAACCATAATTTTATTCATTATAAGATAGCCAAAGAATTAAATTGCCTCCTATATCCAACACCAGAGCATCAAGTGATGGTTGCAAGTGGAGGAACCATAAATTGCTAAGGAGAGTGCCATAATATCAAGCTATCCATGGGAGAATATGTATTGAATATACCAATGCTTTCCATTCCAATGGGTGGTGCTGATATTGTACTAGGAATCCAATGGCTATAATCATTGGCTACAATAGCTTTTAATTTTAGAGAACTTTTCATGAAATTCTCTTCAGAAGGAAAGGAAATTGAATTAAGGGGTATCACAGGGAAACCGGGAAAGATAATCAACTCTAATGGAATGAAAAAGCTTATAAAGAAAGAACAACAAAGAATAATTGTACAGTTACGTTCACTAGAGTTTCCCACATTGAAATCATCCATTTCTCCATATCTCCAAAAAGTCTTGGACAATCATTCCAAGGTATTTGAGACTCCCAAAGGCCTCCCACCTGTTCGTGATCAAGACATTGCTATCAATTTGATTCCAAGAAGTGTTCCTCCAAACATCAGGCCTTACATATATCCCTATGTCCAAAAGAGTGAAATTGAATGTATGGTTGCAAAAATGCTAGAGCCTGGTATAAATCAAACTAGTCAAAGTTCTTTCTCTACTCCAGTAGTGTTGATTCAAAAGAAGGATGGATCATGGCGCATGTGTCCAGATTATAGGGAGCTCAACAAGCTCACTATTAAAGATAAATTTCACATTCCTATCATTGATGAATTATTGGATGAATTGCATGGATCGATTTACTTCACCAAGTCGGATCTTTGTTCAGGATATCATCAAATTAGAATGAAGACTGAAGACATTCCAAAAAAAACATTTAGAACTCATGAGGGTCATTATGAATTTTTGGTCATGCCATTTGGCCCTACTAATGCACCTTCTACAATTCAAGGTTTGATGAATTTCATTTTCAAACCCTTCCTTAGAAAATTTATGTTAGTATTTTTTGATGATATACTAATCTACAACAAGTCTTGGAAGGATCATGTCCAACATGTTGACATGGTGCTCAAACTATTGGAGGAGAGTCAATTATATGCAAAAATGTCCAAATGTTTCTTTGGAGTACAAGAGGTGGAATATCTGGGTCATATTGCATCTCATGAAGGTGTTAAGGTAGACCCTAGAAAAATTAAAACCATTAAGGAATGGAAAATCCCCACATCCATAAATCATCTACAAGGATTTCTTGGGATGACAAGTAATTATTGCAAGTTTGTTAAGAATTATGGGAGAATAGAAACACCTCTAACAACATTATCGAAGAAAGATGCATTCTGTTGGACTCCAGAAGCAACAAAGGCCTTTGAACATCTTAAAGAGGCAATGAGCCAAGCACCAGTATTAGCTACACTAGACTTCAAAAAAACCTTTATTGTGGAATGTGATGCCTCAGGAAATGGAACTAGTGTTGTTTTAATTCAAGAACAAAGACCCATTTCTTTCAAAGGTCATCCAATCAAAGGAAAGTATTTACAGAAAGCTATTTATGAGAAGGAAATGCTGGAAATACTACATGCACTTAAGAAATGGTGACCCTAACTAATGGGAAGACACTTCAAGGTAAAAACGAAGCATAATAGTATTAAATACCTTTTGGAACAAAGATTATCTTCAAAAGAGCAGCAAACAAAGATGTTCGGCTATGACTTTGAAATCATCTACAAAAAAGGGAAGCAAAATGTTGTGGCAGATGCACTCTCAAGAAAGGATGAGGATGTGGAACCATTTCTTTGCACCATTTCTATTATCCAACCAAATTGGATAAGCGAAGAAAGGGATGAATGGAAGAATGACGAGGAAGTATGGGTACTCATTCAAATGATACAACAAGATCCCAGTACATTTGATACATTTAGCTGGAAAAATGATTCGATATGGTACAAGGATCGATTATAGCTATGTAATAATTTCCAACTCAAACAAAATATTATTGGGGA
Source organism: Pinus taeda (assembly GCA_000404065.3). Lineage (NCBI taxonomy): Eukaryota > Viridiplantae > Streptophyta > Pinopsida > Pinales > Pinaceae > Pinus > Pinus taeda. Next base: position 113,106 of record APFE031219687.1, read on the forward strand.
ATTGCACACCTCTCCCTTAGGAGGGAACTCAATATTTCTAAAAACCTACCACAAGGTTAAGAAGGATTTTTTTGGGATGGCCTTAAATCAGATATTCAAAATTTTGTGGTGGAATTTTTGGTTTGCCAACAAAATAAAGTCGAAAAAATTAAGAACCCAAGACTATTACAACCCTTATCCATTCCAAGCCAATGTTGGGAGGAGGTTTCAATGGATTTTATCATAGGTTTACCCAAGTTGGAAGGAAAGAATGTTATCATGGTGGTAGTTGACAGAATTACCAAGTATGCACACTTTTGTGTATTATCTCATCCATTTGAAACAAGTACAATTTCTACTGGATTTATGGAAACAATTCAAAAGCTACATGGAAACTCAAACATTATTGTAAGTGATAGAGATCCCATTCTCACTAGAAATTTTTGGACAAAATTATTTTATTATCTTGGTAGTTAGTTAGCTCATAGCTCATCTTATCATCCTCAATCGAATGGGCAAACTATGATAGTAAAGAAAAGTTTGGAAGGATATCTTCATTGCTTTGTATCTGATAAACACACACAATGGGTCAAATGGTTGCCTATGGTTGAATGGTGCTATAACACTTCCTTCCATACTACAACAAAAATGACCCCATTTACGGCACTTTATCGGTATCATCCACCATCCAGCACATCATATTTAAGAGAAAATTCTAAGGTTCAAGCAGTGGAAGATCACATCGAGCATCAACAACAAGTTCTCCAACTCTTAAAGGATAACCATGCCTTGGCACAAAATGGAATAAAACAATAGGCAAATCAACATTGCAGTGAAAGAAGTTTTGTTTTAGGTGATTGGGTATTCCTACGGCTACAACCATATAGACAAAAGTCCCTCAAGCAAGCTAAGAAGGATAATAAATTATCACCAATGTATTATGGTCTGTAAAAGGTGTTGCAAAAGATAGGTACTATGGCATACAAATTGGAACTTCTTGCAGCTTCCTGAGTGCACCCAATTTTCCATGTTTCATGCTTAAATAAGGTTATAGGTGACAAGATTCCAGTTCAAACAATATTTCCAGAACTTGATGAGGAAGGAAAAATCATATTGGAACTTGAAACAATCAAAGAACAAGAACTCGATAGCTACGAAATTGATCAATTTCAGAGTATCTCATCAAGTGCAAGAACTTACCTGTTGAATATTCCACATGGGATGATGAGAATTTTATATAGAAGCACCCAGAACTACTCAAGCATTGAGGACATCACATTTTTGAAGGAGAGGGGAATGCTAGGTCCCTAAAATACTAGTGATTCCTCCATTACTATTGTCATTGTATCCCTTATTGTTATTGTTGTGCCCCTATTGTCCTCATATTGTTATTATTGTGCCCCATAGAATCCCACTATTGTTATTTTTGTGCCTTTATATTATTATTGTTAGGTCG
>APFE031219687.1:114550-180337 GCA_000404065.3 Pinus taeda
TGTGCCCCTATTGTCCTCATATTGTTATTATTGTGCCCCATAGAATCCCACTATTGTTATTTTTGTGCCTTTATATTATTATTGTTAGGTCGTCTTGGTTATATTATTACCCCTTAGACTCCTATATATAGAAAGGAGATTTTGTCATTTGTATCATCCAAGAATTGTTCGTTTGTGTAATGTAAAGGAGCTTGCCCCCTCGAAGAGGCTAAATTCTAAGTCATTGATGATCCAAATGGGATAGGTGGGTGGCCGCCAATGGAAAGGGGAATGGCAAAGGGAAGCAGATCATTGATGCGGATCCCAGCGCAACTGTTGCCATTGCCAAGATCCAAAAGAAAGAGCTCGAAGAGACAGAAGAGGGGGAACGTCTTTTCCACTCATAGATGTGGGTGAAGGGTTCGCCGCGGTAATTTATTGTCGAGAGTGGCAACCAAAAGAACCTTATTTCAGCAGAGGTCGTGAAGCGGTTGGGCCTACCGACTACACCACACCTGCAGTCGTACAGTATCGGGTGGCTTCATGAAGGACGAGATCTCAAAGTTCACAACAGTGTCGCCTTCCCTACAGCATCAAGCCCTTCACAGACGAGGTATTGTGTGATGTTACACCTCTGGATGTTTGTGATGTATTATTAGGCCAGCCATACTTGTGGAGGTGACATGCTGTGTATGACTCAAGGCCTCACGCTGTCATTATTTCTTTGGATAATTGATTATACAGGATACCAGAGATAGCCCCACCTACTGCCACATCTTTGATCACTGCTAAGAAAGGAAGCAAGCTCATATCACAGACTAGGAAATTTATTTTATGTCTGGTTTGCTCCCAAAGTAAGGGGAAGATCGTTGCTACATCCATGACCCCCGCAAAGGGTTCCTCCACGCAGCAGCAGCAGCAGCAAAGGGATACAGTCATGACAGAACACAGGAACAACTTCTCCTCACCGACAGGGGTACCACATAAGTTTCAGGTGGGCGACAAAGTTTGGTTACATCTGCAGAAAGAATGCCTTACAAGAGCCCATCAGAAGCTCCGACCACTCCGACATGGTCCTTACAGTAGTACCAAGGCTATGGGCAACAATGCTTTGGAGCACAGCATTCCTCCATTCCTTCGCCTGCACCAAGTGTTCAATATGGACCATCGTCGACCATGCTTCCCACCATTACTGGACACATCAGAAAATGCAGAACAAGTTCAGCAGATGGAGGAACTCAACGCAATGGGGACCACTGCTTCCTAAGGGGGGAGGAATGATGCAGGTAGATGTTGGTGGCCACCCACCTATCCCATTTGGACCACCGGAACTGTCTCTTTCAATTTTTCAGTTTCCGTAATTGTAGCACAATTTACTATTTTTAGCAGTTTTTCGGGTCATTAACTTCCGGAGCCGTTTTGAGGCCCTAAACGACGTTTTTTGGGAAATTTGGGGGCAACATGGGTCCACGGACCGATGTTGCCCTTCCCAAAGTGGTAGTTTTCGGATAGATCTTTCTAACGAGCTATCATACACGTCAAACGGAGATCGTATGCCAAAGTTATGACCCCGGAAAATTGATGTACCAATTTACCCAAAACGGGGCCCACAATTTGGCGTTTCATATTCTAGGGTTAGGTTTTGGGATGTGAAGGATTTTCCATTGTTTCTCAACAATAAATAGACCTTCGAGCCTCATTGTAACACAGTTCGCAACAGTTCAGAGGCATGTAGCCGCCACATCTCTTCTCAGAGATAAGCTACCATCGCCCTAGCTGGTTTATTTCCATTTCTGGTTGTAAGCATATTTCAGTATTTTCCATTAATGAAATGAAGCATTATTTCCGCTGCATCTTTGTGTATATGGTTATTTTTGTATTTTGTTGTGTTCCTGTTTAAATCTGGATCACCTACATACATAAGATTCCCGATCATGAATCTCAAACCCATCGAGTTGTAACAAACCTATGGACCTGCTACATGAGGGGAATGGTCCCCTTGTAAGATTTTCCTTCAGTACATCTCAGACATGTACCTTCGTGCTCTTTTTGAATTCAGGCATCCTTGTCACCATCTGACTCACATCGGGTAGGGCCCCATAAAGTAGACCTCCAGTGCTATAGATGAGATGTGTCAACTGACATGGTCCCCAATGGACTTCCTGCAACTTACTGCAAATTTCCAACCCTAAACCCATGAGTAAAAGCATCTTTGAAAATTTCATTTTCAAACACATACCTTTCCATCGATGAATGCCACCCTGAAACCTTTGACTTCCATTACCGAAATGGACACCAGGTTCTTGCGATCAGGTACATAAAGAGATTCTCATATATGAATCGAGTTACCCTCATTCAATTGAGAGGTAACATTCCCTACACCCTTTCCGGGATTGGTGGCATCGACTCCAAGTATAATCCCACGATTGTTTCCATCTCTACCAAATTAGAAAGAGCACCCTTCTATCCGATGAAGTGCCTTGAAGCACTACAATCAATAAGCTAAATTCCCAAAGACTCTGAAAGAGAGGGCCAATACAAGATAACGCTTCTTTATCTTATCAAAAACAACATTTGATTCTTCATACCTAGGGTTCCTTGCTTTCTTGAAGAGTCAGTCATTTCCTTGATGACTTGCATTACCTGTCATTCGTCTAATCATTGAAGATGTCCCTGGAATGATTGTTATCATCATCAAGTGATGTGTCCCTAACATTCGGGCACTCCTTTGCATAATGGTTGAACTTATTACAAACAAAGCATTTGCCTTTCCTTCCACCCTTAGATCCGAACTTCCCATTGAAGTGATCTTTAGGTAGGCCATCAGAAGCTTCAGCTGCGTCATTCTAATAATATTCTCTGCTTCGATTTCACCCTGAGTGAATTTGAAGGGGGATGAGGAATCCATTATTCCTTATGTCCTTTCCCAACTGTCTTCGGTGATTGCTCTTTCACTCTTGCTTGGGCTTTGTCTTCACCTCAGCTTCAATAGCATGTTAATTTTAGGTATGTTCTATGCTTAGAGCAATTTATTTCAATTTTCATAGTTAGCTCAATATCATTTTGTAATATCCCTAACCCGGAATATTCCTTAAACCCCAGCAAAATCTCAACCAGAAAAACATACAAGTGGTATAGTAGCCGAGAAAATCACAGAGATGCAATAAAAGTAGTGCAACAACAATAGTGTATATATGAAATATAAACAAATACTCAAGAAATGCAAGGAGAAATGCTAAGCCATTTTATTATATTGAGTAGAAAAATGAGAACAGGAGGTGATCAAGAAGATGGCACCTCAACTTGCATAAGGCAAGTGAAGAAATACACTCAAAATAGCAAAGGAATGGCTTCTCTCTGAACTGCATCCCAGCTGCTAGAAAATTGTTGTGCTGCTACTACTGCTGCTGAAAATCAAATGAGGATTTAGGGTTATTCCCCTCCTCAGAAAAGGTTGAAACTCTGGAATCGGACTCTACTCAAGAAACCCAGAAAAACCCAGAAAGCTTTTCTGAAATGGTCAACCTCTGAAAATCACCCCCTTGGGGATCTACGCAATCCCTCAATGCTCTGCGCTGCCACTGAAGAAACCCCTCTATAACTCTACCTGAAACTCTGCCAAAAATCCTCCAATATGCAAGGGCTGGTCCCCTGCTAAATCACCCAACATAAATCCTCCTGCAAAACCCCAACAAAACTCCTGCCAAAAAGAACTGCATCATCCCTCTCAGTGCTGCACAGTCATCCCAAGATGCTCAATCCTCCTACCCAAAATGCTGTTAAAACTACTGCAAAAATACTGATGGAAATACCTTGCCCGAGCATGGACTCAAAGTCCCCCGGGGCTAAGGGTGAGATCTCAGAACGGAGACACTCGATGCACTAAACAGTGCTGCAAACTAGCTAAACAGCCAATGTGCTCTAAGTCGAAGTGACTAGCTCACAATGCACATAATCGAATGATCAAAATGAAGGGGCTTCTCTCTCCTTTATAACCTTTTCCTCTCTCAATTCCAAGGCTCACCTCCTCCAACGTAATTCCTCTCTTGCCACGTGTTTCTTCCCTTCTGCGCAGTCCCTCCAAGTGTTTGTGTGGGCTCCATCTCTGCGTCCCTCTTTGGCCCCCTTGGCTCCCCTCTAAGTCACAACATTGTGCTACTAGGAAGTGACTTTTATTCTAAAAGTGAGTTATGTCCCCTTTTCTCACCTTTTTATTTATAAATAACTATAGAAGGCAAAAATTGAGCAAAATCAAATATTCCAATTAGCCATGGCTAATTAGGAATATTACACATTTCCAGATTAGCAATCACATCAGCATTAAAGTAAATTGCAGATAGAACATAAACATAGATCGCAAAAGACAAGTCAGGACAAGAGGACACAAGATGTGGTGCTAGCCAAGGACAAACCCCAATGCGGGGAAACCCATGATCAATTCTTCTTATATGTTCTTCAATAGTTCAGCAGAGAGAGAGATAGTACATTTACATCAGAAGTCAACAATTTGACTTATCTAAATAAGAGCATAGATCATCTCTAAGAAGATGATATATGAGATGGCTGAACTCAGTTGAAGACATGTTGCTCATGCTGCTTCAACTGATTCTCCAAGGTGACTCCTTCACCTATCATTGTGTTGCATCTCGTCATCATGTTGCACCTCACCGTGCTACACCATGCTGCACCCATCATCACTATGTTGGACCTCATGATCATGTTGCACACATCATACTGCAACACCTTATGCTGCCACTGTTATCCCATGTGCCATTGTTGCACCATGCTACCACAGCTATTCCATGCACCATTGTTGTTGTCCCACTGTTATTGACATTGCCATTCTATGTTTGGCGTACTGTTGTCCCATTTGCTATGCTCCAACAAACATCATAGCCTTGTTGTCCCATTAGCTTGCTGCACCAAGCACCATTGCCTAGTTGTCCCATTTACCATGCTGTACTAAGCACACTTACCTAGCTGTCCTATTTGGCATAATGTACCTTGATGTTGTCCTAATGAGTTTGCAGTACCATGCTTGCTGCTATCCCATTGCATCATTCCATCATACTATTAGCAATGTTGTCCCATTGTTAGTGACATTGCTGCTCCTATGCAGTAGTATCCAACACCCAAGAAACTCCTCCACATGGTTGCTAACAGATTCTCCAAGTGTCTAATAAATCACTGTAGATGCCACCACTAGTTAGGGCATCTAACCACCAAGTTTGCCCTTCCACTTTGGTTACTACAAGCTGCAAGCACATCCCATCCAAACTGATCCAAAATCATGGACCCAACACAAGTCATTAGTGGAGAACATACATACCTCTATACTGTTGTTCATGGACAGAGTTCGATCACTGGTTAGGGCATCCTCCTATAACCTACAACAGCGCAACAATCATGCCATAACTCACCTTGAATTATGCAGCCTCCCTTTCTTTACAAGGTAAGTGACCTTGTTGTTTGAGGAGACACCTACAGCTCCATGTATAGGGTTGTTTAATCATCCCTTCACACAAACCTTGTTGCCTCTTCAACAGCCACAAGGGTGACCTTAACGTCCCCTCTGCTTTGTTGAAATAGACCTTGTATTGAGGCCTTCTAGCCTAGCTCCTCAGCCCTCCTAATAGCAGCTCGGTCCTCCAAAACACCCATGACTTTGCTGCAGCTAGGATCTATTTGGGCAGGGTATATCCTTTTCTTGACTGCAGCTAAGTTAACCTTGAGACAGTGTAGAGGATAGGGCATCTCTTCATGACTGCATCCTTAGGAGTATGTAGATCATCTAGGACTACGTCTAAGGCTTGTAGAGGGCAACGTGTAGGCCTCCTTCCCTCCTACATCTAGGGCTTCATCATCTAGATTTCTCTTGCCACTAAAACCCATAACAAGTGGATAGAAATCAAAAGTGAAGTGTGTGTGAAATGACTCTCAAGTCATCTCCTTTTATACTAAAACATTAAGCACATGTGGGGTTTATTTGGTTGCTTGCCAACCTTGACGAATTGTCTTATAACACAAATAAATTCATAACTCCATGAATACTTATTGGAATCGGATGATCTTTAGATCAATCCTACACCTCTCGATGAGAGGAGTCCAAGAAAAATATTAGCTGCCATAAATAAGATGACCCACATGGAGTTTGGCCCTAGTTGCCAATTTTAACATTCTTCTTCCTCTTCATAATCCACACCACTATAATTTGCAACTATAAATAACTCTTCACAATCTTGCTAAAAATTTGCCATCTTTTTCACTTGATTGATTTTCATCATTATTTACATCATCTCCTCTATCACTTATTGCAACTCATCCACCTCTAGCAAATACTTTAAATTTCACACTATGAGGCTCAACACCTCAAACTACTCCCTCTCAATGGTGCTTTACCACCTCCCCATTATCCCTCTTTTGCTCCATTGCCACTCACTCAACAAACTCCATCAATGCTTATTGCTCAAGAATCTCTTTATTTTTCTTTCATTTAACCAAAACAACTCATATGTTGCAATCATCTTTGACTCAATGTTGCTCTACTTCATCTCCACTCTTTTTCATCAACTCTTCTTGTTGCAATTATTGCACCTTTTCTTTGGCCTACTCCATTTTCTTTTCTTTTGCCACATATTTCACTTCCCCTGCAACAAAGTCAACATGCAAAACATTACAAAAATCAGACATTTCCACTTACAACTATTTCATTGTTACGTCTATTGTAACAACATCTCCTTGCAACTCCACTGCTTCAAGACCACTCCCTTTTGCAATATCATCATCTACTACAACACCAATAATTCTTGCAACATATCTCCCTTGCAAGTCTACCACTACTTGAGTTTGTTGCACAAGCTCCTTAACCTCAATCATTTCCTTGAAGCCTTCTACTGCAAATTCTTCTTCTACACTCTCCAATGGCATGCTACTCATAACATGCACTTCACACACTTTTCTCATCATTTTCTTTGTCACCATGCAACCCACTTTCACAATCAATACTCTCCTCAACCACATTTAGGAAAACTTCTTTTTCTTTCTCCTATCGTTGCCTGCTCTCATGAATTCTATTCATCTGAACCTTCTCAATTCTCAAGACCAAATGATAAGCTTCTAATCATTGCATCATCTTACACTTGTTTTCCTTCTAATGGACAACTTCAATCCATCCACAAACTCATTAAAAATTTATTAAAAGTCTTTCTACACATTTACTTTTCAACTTTAACTTCTTTAATCTTCTCTTCATAAAGTATAATCAAAATTTACAAACTTACCTCCTATTTTGGGAAGGATCTTCTCCCAATTTTGGATTGTCTTTGCTTCTCCATTTTCTATCCCTTTTGCACTACTATCACCAATCACATACAAAGCTCCTCGATCTTCCACTTTAAATTTTCACTCTATAGGGATCTTTAATCTCATTGCACTCAAAATATTTGTGTGTCCCTTTATCCATTCCATCAACTGTTTTGAATATGTACTTCCAAAAAACTCTGGCATCTTCATTTGGTGTTATTGCACATCGTCCTTTTCATCATCATCATTCTTCTAAATCACTTTAGATGTGACCCTTCCACTTTGTTGAGCTAATTTGAATCATTTATTGCAAAAACTTTACAATATCTTCTACTACCTCTGAACCAACATTCTCTCTTTTGGTTCTCCCACTCACTACAAGGATTGTTATCCCTACTATCTTAGAATCTTTTTGCTTGTGAGGCATTTCTCCCTTTAGTTACAACATCCACGTCCTTCTTTCTAGTGCTTCCATTAGCTAGGGGCACCAAGAGATAGATTGACATTAGCATTGCCTCAGATTCCAAATCAGTGTGGACGAGACCATTCCCCTTCCCCAAAGACCTCGAGGCATTGCCAAACCAAATCTCTTACTGACAAACAACATAGATCACCTAAACACCATCGGCAAGTTACTTATTCTCAACAACGTCCAATAGAGGATCCAAATCTTCCCCCAACTCTCCCTCGAGGCACCATTCTATTTTAAGTTTTCTTCCTCTGACCTCAAGTGTTAGAAGAGATAGATCTAGTGGATCTTGACCTAGTCCCTAGCTCCTTTCTACAATTGCCTGCTTTCTAGACAAATGAAAAATAATTGCACCATTACAATAGTATGATATGAAACAAAAGAACGATACAATCCTCAAGGTGTTCCAGGAATTCAACAATGTCAAATATCCACCAATATACAAGCAAATTCAATAGACAAAAACAAAACAAAACAAAACAAAAAGATTCAAACCCAAGCCAAAGCGCCCTTAAAAATAAGAAACATAGTGCTCACTATAATGTGGCCTTGTGGGGTGTCCTCCACAAAGGCAATCAAATTTATCAAATCTGTATTTATAACCATACTATAAATCTGTATTTATAACCACACTATAAAACTCTGGCATCTCCATCTTCATTTGGTGTTAATGCACATCGTCATCATTCTTTTAAATCACTTTGGATGTGACCCTTCCACTTTCCTGAGCTAATTTGAATCATTTATTGCAAAAAAATTACAATATCTTCTATTGCCTCTGAACCAGCATTCTCTCTTTTGGTTCCCCCACTCACTACAAGGATTGTTATCCCTACTGTCTTGATATCCTTTTGCTTGTGAGGCATTTCTCCCTTTAGTTACAACATCCACGTCCTTCTTTCTAGTGCTTCCATTAGCTAGGGGCACCAAGAGATAGACTGACATTAGCATTGCCTCAAATTCCAAATCAGTGTGGACGAGACCATCCCCCTTCCCCAAAGACCTTAGACGCATTGCCAAACCAAATCTCTTACTAGCAAGCAGCATAGATCACCTAAACACCATCGACGGGTTACTTCTTCTCAACAACGGTCCAATAGAGGGTCCAAATCTTCCCACAACTCTCCCTCAAGGCACCACTCTATTTTAAGAATTCTTCCTCTGATCTCAAGTGTTAGAGGAGATAGATCTAATGGATCTTGACCTAGTCCCTAGCTCCTTTCTACAACTGCCCGCTTTCTAGACAAATGAAAAATAATTGCACCATTACAATAGCATGATATGAAGCAAAAGAATGATACAATCCTCAAGGTGTTCCAAGAACTCAACAGTGTCAAATATCCACCAACTTACAAGTAAATTCAATAGACAAAAACAAAACAAAACAAAAGATTCAAGCCCAAACCAAAGCGCCCTTAAAAATAAGAAACATAGTGCTCACTATAGTGTGGACTCGTGGGGTGTCCTCCAGAAAGGGAATCAAATTTATCAAAACTGTATTTATAACCATACTATGATTGAAATTAAGTTTGATCCAAAAGGACCAAAAAATAAATGAACGAGTAAATAAGTGAAGAGCACATGGATTACAGGGTCTACATCACTTTTCAAAAATCACATTCCTTAGTTCAAGGTCTAAACTGCTCTTACTCAAACTACTTCTACACCCTGCACTAAGTTGCCTGCAGTAGCATGAAATGAGATACATACAAAATCCCTGGTCTTGGAGACAAAATAATACGGGAAGTTGGTTTCTTGTGAAGCATATTACTTCCATTTACAAGAAAATGCATAACAGCAAAAAGCATAGCAATTGTTCTTCAGCCCTTTTTATACATGATACCTAAATGAGCCTCACCACGTTACATCCGGACAAATTATAACATATGCCTTGACCAAAAGCTTTTTGATATGGAAAATGCAGTACCCGAGCATTTAATAGACAAACTGAAGTCAGCAAGAGGAATTTTTGAACAGCAAAAAATATGTGAACAATTCATGTTTTAATAACAACTAAACACACCCAATGCTGACGTAATGAAAATGCTGCAATGGAATAGGGCTGAATCTTGGGTTCAAAAAATGTAGCTACTGAATATTAATTGCCTTGTACATTTCCAACCCGGAACTGCAGCGAACAGTATGTTAGCCCCACACAATAGATGATATGCATCTAAATCAAGTAAACTTTTCTAACATATAACCATCAGTTACACATACAAATGACTATAACTTGAATGTGTCATCTACAGTAAAATGATAGATCATCTCCACAAGAACAAATGAATATGATATTGGCATCATGGCTTTCACTGCATAGATAACAGAGGTTGAGAGTATGCTAAACAGAGTTGTTTAATCTTGTCAACTCTTGACTATAGTTAATATTTAGATCAACGTTGTGTTATTGCATGATGGGCCCATGTATCCTACTCCCACTTTTTATTCAGTACAGCCGCTATGAAAGCCAAAAGACAAGGAGGTAACCCAGCTAAAATGGAGCAGGTGCTCCCATGAGTTCCCCGTGTTGAGAGCTATTATAGAATCATTGGCACAAACATCAACGCCAATTTGGCAGTAGAGAAATAGCAAGTGTCATCAACAAACTCTTACACTATAGCAGCTGAAAGCTAGGACCTTTAAGCCAGTAAGGGATTAAAAAAAGGATTCAAAACAGTAAGAGCTCAGTACTTCTATGAGATTTTTTTTATTAAACCTGTCGGCTGCTGTGATTCTGCCTGCTCTAAAAAAACATGAAGTTTAGATCAGTGAAATACATGAGGCATAGTACAATTTGGCCTGTCCAAGTTACATACAAAGACCATGTTAACGGACACGAAAGCTGCCTATTTTCTCAATGCCTCAAAATGTTCAGGGTTTAAGAGGATTCCAACATTACTCCAGACACAGAACAGTAGGAGGGGGATGGGCTTTAACATTTCTGCTCATCTTTTGTAACATATGATTACAGTATTAGGCATTAATTGTATAGAAAACCTCACAAGGCAACATTTTAAAACATGGCTGGCGGTTTCAGCGCAATGCCTTGTTGGCTGTCATTGGGTTATTGTGCTTGCGGTTGTTATCTATTTCTCGGAACATGCTATCTTGCTACAGTGGCATATCCCTATGTTAGGATTTCGTTCCACATTAATACTCCTCTGTTCTTCTTTGATCTCCTTATTGTTAAGCTGATGGGACAGTCTCATACTGTGTCTACATAGCAAATCACTTTCTGCTCACTGTCGGACTTTTCATTTTCTGAAAGGAAAGTGGTCTCTGGTCTCTGTTTTTACTGTAGATCAAGTGATTATTGTAAATGCTGTTGCCTTTTGATATTTATTTTGATGATTCGTGTCGCAATTTGCATTCACTTTTCAAGAATTAATGACCAATGCTGGACATTGGTTCTCCAGCAGTAATCTTTACAGTAACCGCCTTAAAAATCTCAGGATGCAATCCTTTTCTGGAACTAATAATCATACTCATGGTAGTCCAACCCTCTTCTACGATAGAGCAGTTAAAAAACTGTGACTGCTTTGGACATCCAACTCTTCGGTCCATCATATTTTTGCAAATGGAGATGCTGAGTCTGTTAATTTACAGACCGAAAGTTCCAATAAAAAATAAAATAATACGATATTTTACATTTCTCAAAACCCTTTATTTACAAGACCACTTACATTCATTCAAACATATGATACAAGATAAGTGTCAGGTTTCCGTAACAAAAATAACCGCGCACGCTCCAAAATTCATTAGCGGGTCTCGAGTTCGAACCCCACAAAACAAGCCCTAATTAAGAAAGCCCGGGACTGTTTCCACCATATGAACCTCAACACTATAGTGGCTTCGATTCAACCCATTTTCTGAAAATGCATTCCCTCTGTCATAACTAATAACGTTATGCTGACGGACTGTAAAAGAAGCAATCGTCTTGAATTCAAAATTGTGTTAAAAATGCGAGGGAAACGGTGAAATAAGTACCTGCTTTTATGGCTACGCTTGGCACTTCCTCCGTCATCGTCTTCTTCTTCGTCCTCTTCTTCATCGCCGGGCTGTTCAGAAGACTGCTCTTCCTCTTTAACCTCATTTTCTAGGCCCTCGTCGCCTTCTTCCTTGGCCTCATTGTTCTCCAGTTGCTCTTGTTGGTGCAATAAATAAAGGTCTACTTGCTCTCTAATGAAGGCCTTCTTGCTCGTCAAATCAACTCCAAGTTCCCCTTCCAGCTTACGCCGAATGCTCGCAGTCGTAGTAGTCGTTAAGTCCGCAGTCTCCAGAATTTCCTTCAGGCGCTCTGCGATTTCTTGCTCGGAAACCATCTTGGTTTTAGTGTTTTATCAGGCTGTCAAAACCACTGGAAATGAATTCTTCTCTTTCTGGATTCTGCGAGTAAATTGTGCATCTGCTGCGATCGTTTGTGCTCGGTGTTTGTGGTTTTAGACGCACGGATTTTGGGGGTTTGAGAGGGCGAAGGAGCCGAGATTGGAAAAACGCGAAATAAGAAAAGGCACCCTTTCCCGCTGCCGTTAGGTTTGTGGGGGACGAAGGAGGTTGGGCGTGTGGTCACATGGATAAGGCGCCACGAGATCCCCTCAACACCTGTATGCGGGGGGTCGGGAATGCGACAGTCTTATTGGTTTTAAATGATGCAACGGGTATGGTATGGCATGAAAGGTATCAGGATTTGACGGCGGTGGCGAGGCACATTGCATTAAAACAAGAGGCATAACCTTACACAAAGCATAGCTATGAGATAATCATAAAAGGCAATAATGGCCATAAATATAAATGATTTATAAATATCATTTATCTCAAAAGTTTTTATTATAGATTTTAAAGATATTTTAATAAAAATGATAATGATTCTTATTTTTAAAGTATAAATTTTGTTATTCAAATAGGTTGGATTCAGTGATGAAAAGTTAGGAGTTTTTCATCATTGGGCAAGGTTTAATTATTGTAAAGGTTATTTATTTTGATTGAACCCAGAGAGGATTATATTAATAGTCTCGTGACCAATATACACATAAGTGGTCAAATCCCACTTTTGTATCCTTCTTAAAATGAGAGTCAATTGGGTTTACCTGGAGTGATTGGAATGAATGATTGTTATCCTTTCACCCATGTTCAATTCTCACAAGTGACATGATGAGCTCATGTTGAACATATTGTTATAATGGCTTAGCACATGGTGAGAATGAGCATGTGGTGAGAGTATGCCAACATCTTTCATTTGGATTAAAAGAGAGATCAAATTGCCAATGTCAATAGGGGACACCTATCAGCTTAAATATGTGCTTTGAAATTATTTATATGACACAAATACTTCTTTAAACAAAAAGTTGATCCTATATTAGTTGGAAGGTGTGGCTCACAACAATATACAATCTCCAATATGCCATGATCCTTATATTAATAGGGGCAACCACGAGGAAGTGATGTATTTCACTAACATAACGATCAATTGATCATTATGTGAAATGCTTATACTTGGCCTTCTTCCCTCCCTCCATGCAAAAATACCAAAAAAAAATCATCGCTAATAGTACTCTATAGTATTCCTTTCACATAATAGTTGATTGATTATGGGATACATATCTATCAAGTGTTGATAGGAAGTAAATTTGTAAAGTGTAAACCTTTCCTTGAATTTTTGCACTCTAAAAATGATTTGCACTTCCAAAAATGGTTTGATCATTCTTTATATATCCCTACATAATAAGGTGTTTAATAGATGTGTATATAAAATGGATTTAAGTTTATTTAATGGTATCTCTAATTATTAGTATAGTACCCAAGGTGAAATGGATGTTTGCAGTTTTTGCACCCTGACCGAACAGAGACATCGAGGGAGGCCCATGATACATAGAGGCAACCAGCCTAGGGACTTTACTATATAGCCTCCTACTTGTAATTCACAACATTAAACCACCCAAACTAACCCATTAAGTTATACTTTAATTATTATATTGTCATTCACATGATTAAGTGGACAAACTAACATTGTTTCCAATAATTTTCCCTAATTTATGGTAGAAACTTTGTTGGAAGTTTTGCTAGAAATTTTGTTGGAAGTTTTGCTTAGTTTATGGGACTTCAATCATGGAACTTTTTCCTTGGGGTTTTGACCCTTTTTAAGAAGATCACATCACTGAAATTTGGAAAAAAGAGTGGATCGAAGTGAAATCTTACCTTGTTTAAAAAAGGACTTGCTAAAAAGATTGAGTTTCTGCACTTTTTGCTTCCCTTATGAGATACATATTTTAGGGAAATCTCCCAAGTACTTCCACTCATTTCAAGGATTGTACCCAAGGTCAATTAGATTCCATTAAAGCTTAAGGTTTCATCAACATAGGGATCAATGTCATTACAACAATATACTCATTGAAAGTTCAACATGATACTTGCGAGAATTGAACCTAGGTGGGGAGGATAAAACTCCTTCATACAATTACTCAAGCTAGACCTAATTAACAATTTGTCCACTTCCAGATATTTGATCGTTCTCAATTTTATGTGTCCCTATAAAAGATGGTGCTCAACATATGTGTACATGAGATGGATCTAAACTAGTTTAATGATATATTTGATTATTATACTTTCTTCTTCTTTCCCTTTTCTTTAGTTTTTTTCTTTTCAATGAAATGCTCATCCTAGGAGAAGACACCATGCATTTCTCCTTATTATGAGGATGGTACCCAAGGTGAATTAGTTTGTTACGATTTTGGTAACCTAACTAGATGGGGACATCAAATGATGCTTATAATATTCACATAGATGGCTAACATGGGGACTTAACCTCATAACCTCCTACTTGTAATTCACAACACTCAACTACTTGGGCAAACCCATTGGGCCATACTTTTATTATTATATTTTCATTCACATGAATAAGTTTACAAACTAACCTCATTTCCAATTAAAACTCCCCCCCCCCCAAAAAAAAAAAGGCAGGAACTTTTTTTGAAGTTATAATTCCTAATAGATGGGAACTTCAATCATGGAATCTTTTACCTAGGGTTTGGACCCATTTTAAGATGACCATATCATCAAGGCTTGGGACAAAAAGAGTGGATCGAGGTGAAACTTCACCTTGTCCAAGAAAATGAATCATTAAAATGGTCGAGTTTCTCCACTTTTTCCTTTCGTTGCGAATTACATATTAGGGAAACTCATCAAGTATTTCCCTTAAGGTCAACCAAATTCTATAAAAGCTCAAGACTTTGTCGATATAGGGCTCAGGGTCATTACAACAATATACACATTAAGAGCTCAACATGACACTTTCAAAAATTGAACCTAGATGGGAATGATAACAGTCCTTCATAAAATTGTTTGATATAATTCACAATTTCTCCACTTCTAGATATTTGATCCTTCTCATTTTTTATATACCCTACATAAGGTGGTGCTTAATAGATATATACATTAAATGGATCTAAACTAGTTTAATAATATGTCTTATTATTGTATTTTATTCTTCTTCATTTAGTTATTTATTTGATGGAACACGCATCCCAAGGAAGCCTATTGTGCACTTCCTTGCATAATGAGGATGGTACCCATGTTAAACTGACTAGTTGCAGTCTTGGTAACCTAGCTTGATGAGGGCAATATGTGAGGACCATAATACTCACAAAGGCGTATAGCCCACTTGTAATGAACTCATGACCTCCCACTTGTAATTCATAGCATCAACCACTCAAACTAACACATTAGGCTATACTTTAATTATTATATTTTATTCACATGAATAAGTGGACAAAATAACTTCATTTCGAGTTAAAAACCTCCCCTAAATATGGTAGGATTTTTTTGGAAGTTATAGTTCTACTTAATTGATGGAAATTGCAAACATGGAATATTTTCCTTGGGGTTTCAATCCATTTTAAGATGACCAAATCACAAAAACTTGGAAAGAAGAGTGGGTCGAGGTGAAACTCTAACTTGTCTGGAAAAAAGAACTTGCTAAAAAGGTACAATTTTTGCACTTTTTCCTTTCTTTGTGAAATACATATCTTAGGGAAACCCACCAAGTACTTCCCTTCTTTTTGGGGGTTATATCCAAGGTCAACCAAATTCCATATAAGCTCATGGCTTTATCGACATAGGGCTCAAGGCCATACGACAATATACTCATTAAGAGCTCAAGATGACACTTGTGAGAATTGAACCTAAGTAGGGACAACGACACTCCTTCACACAATATCTCAAACTAAACCTCCCTGACAAATTCTCCACTTCAAAATATTTGATCCCTCCCAAGTTTTATATGTCCCTACATAAGATGGTGCTTAATAAATATGTACATAAGATGGATCTACATAAATTTAATTATATCTTTGATAATTGTGTTTTATTTTTATTTTTGGTTATTTTTTCAATGAAATGCACATCTTAGAGAAACCCACCATGCACTTCCACTCATTCTAAGGATGATACCTAGGGTAAACTAGCTAATTGTATTTTTGGCAACCTAACTCCATGGGAACATTGAGAAACGCCCATAATATTCATAGACGTAGCTAGCTTGAAGACTTGACTCGTAACCTCTTACTTGTAATTCACAAAACTTAACTACCTAAGCTAACCCATTAAGATATACTTTGATTATTATCTTTTGATTTACATGAATAAATGGACAAACTAACCTTGTTTCCAGTTAAAATATCCCCAAAAGTTTGTTGGAAGCTATAGTTCCACCTAATTGTGGGAACTTTAATCATAAAGCTTTTATCCTAGGGGTTTGACCCATTTTAAGATGACCACATCATAATAATTTGCAAAAAAGGAGTGCAAGTAGGTGAAATTTTAGTTTGTCTAGAAGGGGCTCACTAAAAAGGTTAAGTTTCTCCAAATTTTTCTGCCCTCATGAAATACATATCATAGGGAAAAACCCCCAAGTACTCCCCTTCAATTTGAGGATTGTACCTAAGACTAACCAGATCCCATAGAAGCTTAAGACTCTATCAACGCATGACTTAAGACCATTGCAACAATATATTCATTAAGAGCTCAACATAGCACTTGAGAGGATTAAACTTGGGAGGGGAGGATAACAATCTTTCACACAACCACTCAAGCTAGATTTAATTGACACATTTTATGGTGACGACATCACCATAATTTGGAACAAAAAAAAAAAAGGAAAAAATGAGTGGATGGAGGTGAAATTTTACCTCCTCCAAAAGGGGCTCACTAAAAGGGTTGAGTTTCTACACTTTGTTCTTCCCTCATGAAATACATATCATAAGGAAACTACCCAAGTACTTACCTTCGTTTTGAGGATTGTACCCAAGTTTAACCAAATTCCATAGAAGCTTAAGGCTTTATCAACATGGGACTTAAGTCCATTACACAATATATTCATTAAGGGCTTAACATAACACTCAAGAGGATTAAACCCAGGTAGGGAGGATAATGCTACTTCACACAACCACTTAGGCTAGATGTAATTGACAATTTCTCCACTTAAACACACACACACACACAGACAATCACATTAAAGAAAATACAAGTCTTTTTTCAATTCTTAATATTAATACAAAGAATACTTATATTTAATATGTATTAATTTATTTTTTTCGCATGACTAAAGAATCACCAACTAGGTCAGTTTTGTACTCACATGACATAGGGTTCGATTTCAACCACTACCATTATAACCTCTAGGTGCCCACGCATGTCCCTTCTGCAAACATATATAAGTTGGAATTTGATGATATGACCTCTACACAAGGATTTCCTTAAGAGAATAACTTGTCTCCAACTAGTATACACCCCAAGGGCTAACATATATTAATATTAAATTGCTAAGAAAAATGACCTTTTTATTTGGAGTGAGTTAAAAGTGGACAAATTCAACCTTTCTAATAACTCTATTTTTTTACGGTAAGGAAAAATACACCAATACACTCATTTTTTTGAAATCTCAATTAGGTCTCCTTAAAATGGGCTAGAACACCTAAGAGCAAAGTTCACAATGTTATGTTGCATTATATTACAGGTGATTGTCATACTATGTGATAAATAATTATATCTTTGATAATTGTATTTTCTTTTTTTTGTTCTTTTTTCAATGAAATGCACATCTTAGGGGAACCCACCATGCACTTTCCCTCATTCTAAGGATGATAACTAGGGTAAACTAGCTAATTACATTTTTTTCAACCTAACTCCGTAGGAACATTGAGCAAAACCCATAATATTCACAGAGGTAGCTAGCTCGGGGACTTGACTCGTCACCTATTACTTGTAATTCACAACACTTAACTGCTTAGCCAATCCATCAAGCTATAATTTGATATTATATTTTGATTCACATGAATAAGTGGACAAATTAACCTCGTTTCTAGTTAAAATCTCCTCATAAGTTTGTTGGAAGCTATAGTTTCACCTAATTATGGGAACTTCAATCATAGAGCTTTTTCCCTAGGTGTTTCACGCATTTTAAGATGACCACATCATATTAATTTGGAGAAAAAAGGAGTGCATAGAGGTGAAATTTTAGCTTGTCTAAAAGTGGCTCACTAAAAAGGTTGAGTTTCTCCACTTTTTTACTCCCTCACAAAACACATATCATAGGGAAACCCCCCAAGTACTTCCCTTCATTTTGAGGATTATACCTAAGGCTAACCAAATTCCATAGAAGCTTAAGACTTTATCAACACATGACTTAAGGCCATTACAACAATATATTCATTAAGAACTCAACATAGCACTTGCGAGGATTAAACCTAGGTGGGAAGGATAAGACTCTTTCACACAACCACTCAAGCTAGAGCTAATTGACCCATTTTATGATGACCACATCGCTTTAATTTGGAAAACAAAAGAAAAAAGAGTGGACAAAGGTGAAATTTTACCTCCTCCAAAAGGGGCTCACTAAAAAGGTTAAATTTCTGCACATTTTTCTCACCTCATGAAATACATATTACAGGGAAACCACCCAAGTACTTACCTTCATTTTGAGGATTGTACCCAAGGCTAACCAGATTCAATAGAAGCTTGAGGCTTTATCAACATAGGACTTAAGGCCATTACA
The DNA here is from genome assembly GCA_000404065.3 of Pinus taeda. Taxonomy (NCBI): domain Eukaryota; kingdom Viridiplantae; phylum Streptophyta; class Pinopsida; order Pinales; family Pinaceae; genus Pinus; species Pinus taeda. Next base: position 133,348 of record APFE031219687.1, read on the forward strand.
ACAATATATTCATTAATAGCTTAACATGACACTTGAAAGGATTAAACTTGGGTAGGGAGGATAATGCTCCTTCACACAACCACTAAGGCTATATGTATTTGACAATTCGTCTACTTATTAACTCTCACACACACAAACAAACAAAATCACATTTAAAGTATGCGCACACACACACGCACACATAAACATATACCCCATCACATTAAAGAAAATACAAGTCTCTTTCAATTCTTAATATTAATATAGAGAATACTTATATTTGATATGTATTAATATATATTTTTTTTCATGTGACTAAAGAATCACCAAGTAGGTTGGTTTCGTACTAACATGACATGGGGTTTGATTTCTTATGGTAAGGAAAAATAAGCAAATACACTCATTCTTTTGAAACTTCAACTGAGTCTCCTTAAAATGGACTAAGACCCCTGAGAGCAAAGTTCACAATGTTATGTTGCATTACATTACACATGACTGTCATAATATGTGATAAGAAATATTTTAAGTGTACCTTGATTACAAGGAATAAAGGTGGTTTACATTGCATTGTCAATACTAAAAAAATAATAATTTAATTTATATAGATATTTTTAAAAATGTCAATTGAGTTTAGCTTGGATGGTTGGACATAATTATTATGATCCCCCCAACTCAAATTCAAGTCTAGTAGTTTGACATGTTGTGACTCTAGAATAGAACTAGCCTAGATCCATCTTAAATCCAAATCTTCCAAGTGCCAAGAGGGATCAAGTTTGGAGATAATATGGATCTAAGTTGGTGCTCTTCCATTTCGTAATGGATTTCCTCAAGCCTTTAAGAAGGCTTCATCATAACAAATACCACAGACAAATGCCACGGGCTTGTAAATCATTAATAAACCCATTAAATGGCTAACTCAAACTTATCTTAACTAGTCTATAACCTAAACATTTATTTTTATTTTAATAATTTGACTAAGTCAACATAACATTACATTCTATAACAGATTACATAACATTTTACAACATTGTTGCTATACTAGGTTATAAAGTGTCTCTCAATGCAATAACTATATTGTGCTCTTAAGTGAGCCTATATTGTGAATTGACCAGAGACTGACAACCTCTCTCTTATCTTTAAACTAAGAGAAAAGCCAATTTCTTTTGTAAACAATCTCTAATACCAAAAATATAAAAAATTTAAAAAATAAAATTATATAGAAATATAAACATCTATAATACTTATTTAAAATTTCCATGCTATAACGTGACATTTCTATATTAAACTTGCAAAAATTTACTATATTCCATGTTTATTATATATATATACTAAATAATTCAAATATAAAAATAACAAATTCATATTAGGTTATGTTATATTATATTATATTATATATATTTAATAAATATAATATTATCTATTCAACCTATCTAATATCACATAACTTACAAAAAAAAAAGTCATGTGTTGAAGCTTTAAAAAATAATAAAAATCAACTGCGACTATGCTCCTACCACATTACAAACCTATTAAAATGAACTAAAAAGTATCCAAACTTAAGATTGATCAATATATTGGCACATGAAACATTCATTTTTTAATTGGCAACTTTGAAGTATCTCTGGTTTTGTTTTGGTTTCTTTTTAGCGGTTGAAATTTAAATTTAAATTAATATTTTTAATAAATCTTATATAATATTGATTGAGAAATTTAATTTTATATACTAATAATATATTAATTATTATATTATATTTTAAAACAATTTGTGGAAAATTTGAACTATATAGTTTTTAGAGACTTGAACTTATATAGTTGGAAAAGTGAATTGTCTATCAAATAATTTAAGTTAAGATTTTTTGAATATTTTTGAAAGAAGGACAAAGAATGGGCCATAGTCCACTTATGTGTGCATGAGTCACATGACTATTTAATATGGTCTCTAGGTGCAACTACATGTTCAATCACTACCTCAAGGTGCCTTTGTGGCTCCAAGGAAGCCCTTATGGGAATTGAACCTTGCCCACTGATGAAAAACTCCTCACTTTCCACCATTAGCTCCAACTCCTTCAGGTTCTTTTAAAGGAGGACATACAAGTGGCCTTTGATCCACTTATGTGTGTACGAGACTCGAAACCATTTAATATGGTCTCTCTACGTGTCACACATTCAACCACTACCTCATGGTGCCCCATGGCTCGAGGAAAGCCCTCGTGGGGATTGAACCTACCCCATTGGTGAAAAACTCCTCACTTTCCACCATTAAATCTAACCCTTTTGAGCATTACTAATCATTCTATTGTAAAAGTATTCTTTCTTTATTTTATTTAAATGATTATATATTATTAATAAACGACCTCTTATATTATAATAATAAAAATATCCATTTTATGATCACGTTCATCTATAATATATATATATATATATATATATAATGTATGGTTATAAAAAACATATCTTACACACACACGCACATATATATATTCATTAAACCAACATAAATCAATTTGAAATCCAAATCTACCAAGTGGATAAGAAGGATCAAATCTTTTGAGGTGTATATATATCACAAATTTATTCATTAAACCAACATAAATTTATTTGAACTCTGAATCTACCAAACACTGAGAGGGATCAATTTTTTTGATGTGCAAATATTTTCTTAAGTTTTGCACTCAAAAAGAGCTTTGCATGTTGAGAGGTTTGATCCCTCTCTGGGTTTAGTGTATCTCAAGATGAAAATATCTTTTTAAGTGCAAGAGGAAATGTTTGCACCTCGAGAGATTTGATTCCTTTTGGTTCGTGGTAGATCTAGATTTAAGATGGAACTATGTCAGTTTTGAACAAAACACTAATAAAATATTTTAACTATAACATTTTTTTATTTTATTTTCAGTCATTTAATATAATATATACATAATTGAATTTTGAATATTTATTTGTGATGCATCTTCTCCACATTAAAATGTTTAATCATGCCCCTCATATTCAAACTAAAAAACATCTCTCTCATATATATAAATATATTTTAAAATTATAATTATTATATATATATATATATATATATATTATATATATATATATAATATATATATATTATTTTATTTTTTATTTTTTAAATGTTACATGTCAACTCTATATTAAACCATTGAGGAATTACAAATCACCCTCCTACTTTTAAATTAGAAAGACAAATAATTTGTCTATATATTTTCTCTTCACAAAAAACATTGATATAAAAATGTTATTTAATATAGATATTGAAATATTTTATTTATGGTTGACATTATTTTTTGTTATTAATATGCTTTTATTTTAAATATTACATATCAATTAAATATATAATGAATTTCACCCCATATATTATCAATAATATTATTTTGTCAACTCCATATTAAGTAATGAAATATTTATATATCTCTTTCATGCTAACAAGTAGTTTTTTTTGTCTCTCTATAAAGTAGGTGTAAAATTAACATGGAAATTGAAATATTTTATTTATGGTTGAAATTGAATATGTTGGTTATTACTAATTTTTTTTGTTAATGTAAGTATTATTTTATGTAATGGGTATTAGGTTGATCGCCTATTTATTAATTCAGTTTGACATATAAAACATTTTTCAATTTAACAAAGTGTAACTTTAAAAGTTATTTTTCTATTTTCTGCAAAAAAAATATTGGCATATATCTTTCACGTGATTGGGTGTCAATTTTCAGATGTTATTGGTTGTTTAATGAACCATTTCTAACAACCCTGAGAAAGACTAAAAAACCGACTACATAAAGATGCCATATCCTTAAAATTAAAACACATTAGGAATAACTAATTTTTCAGTCATACAGATGTCATATCATTAAAAATACATCATTGTTGGATTGTCTTCGTGTTGAAAACATGTTCTGAAAACAATGTTGTACTTTCTCTTTACAACTTTAGAATTAAATTCAATTGAAGAATTTTAATGGCGTCCATGAGACCAAAACGATCTAAGGGACCCAGATATTCAACGCACAAAACCTCATATAATCAAGTTTCTCCCCATAACAACCCTCTTGGCGTGAATCATGATAAAAAAGTTTGCCATTTCCCAAAATAGCTCACACAGACTGTCCACTTTCAGGTCGCTTTTGAACTGACTACGAATGTCCTTATAAGAAGGACACTCCATGATGAAGTGCCATTCGGTTTCAACTGCTCCTTCCTCACAAAAGACACACAAGTTATTTCTTACCACTTTTCCCTGGGAACTACCCTCTACTTGTTTCACATATAAGGTGATGGGATCCAGTCCTTAGTTGTGCTATTAAAATCTTAGCCTTTACCTTGATTGTGACACTCAAATAGGTCTTTTCATTATGGGGCCATGTTGGGTTGAAATTATTGGCATATATCATTTTTTACGGCCAAGTTGTTTTTCCCACATGACGCTCCTAAATTTTTCGAGCACCCAATTTTTATTTCCACTTTAGAATTAGGACAGTCTTGCCGATTCATTCCCCATTTTCCTATCCACTTGTCATTCTGCTTCCTCCAAGTTTTCTTCCTACACTTTAACTATTCTGCCACGGTCAACTTGGCCCACTGGTGTTCATCCTTAACATCCACCTTTTTTAAATACGTTAATAAATAGATGAGTGCTAAAGCTTCCATCGGAAAGAAACTAGCCTCTGCTATCAAGATCTCATATGGGACAGTTGATTTGACTTTAAGGTTACTAGTGATTAAGTGTTTTTGAATTCTCTCTATCTATCCCCATTTGTTGTCTGACATGTTGCTCCCCCAAACTTCGCACCCATATAGGACAATCGGAGTAACTAACAATTTCTTGGTTTTCCAATCCCATAATTTTGCTTTCATGCATCTATTCTAAAGAAAATAAGATGCTCTCGATCCCCCTTGAATCCTTTCAGTTCTGAATGTCTCCCAACTGAGCCTATTGTGAAAAGCAATTCCTAGGTACTTGTACTCTTCCACTAATTCCAAGGCTTTTCATTAAAAAATAAAGCTAACTTGTTATTTTTCTGCTTCAAAGAGAAGATTGTGACTTTATTTTTGCTAGTAGTTACCTGCATCCCCACCTCTTAATAGAAGAGCTCTAATGCCTTCAAATGCTCTCTCAAACCATGAACAGATTTTGCAATTAGAATAAGATCGTCTGCATACAAAAGCAACTTCACCACATATCCATCTAGTTGAACACCGTCTCCACTAGTGTCGTTCACCCATTATTCTAGCTTATCAATATATAGACCGAAAAAAGTGGGGGAAAGAGGGCACCCCTGCTTTACCCCCATTTCACTACCAAAGCATTCAGAAAAGCCTTCCTTAGTTCTGATTTTAGCGCTAACTTTCTCATAAAGTTTATGCATAACTGCTCTATACTCCCTTGGAATTCAGAGCTTCCATTCTTCTTTAGAGCTTATCTCTAGGGACAACGTCAAAAGCTTTATTAAGTCAACGAAGCAACAAAAGGCCTCCTCGCTTTGGACGTCTCAAATTTTTTTGATGAATTACCTAAGAGTGATGCAATGATCAATGGTAGAGTGCCTTAGCCTAAAACTAGCTTACCCTTTAGTTCTTTTACCCTCTTTTTCTGCCCAGTTGTTGATTCTATGCTTCAACATGCTCCCAAACAATGTTTCTATAGGAGGATTGACCATAGTAGTGCGGTAATTAGCGAGATTATTGATGTCTCCACTTTTGTAAAGAGGGATAACCATGCTTGTACTCTATTATGTTGGAAAAATGCCTTGCCTGACCTTATTGAATATCATTTTAATGATTGGAGCTAAGGTCTCAACACCCCACTTTAAAAATTATGCCTATAAACCATCAATGTCCTGAGCCCTGCCACTTGCTAAATTTTTTATAGCCCGCTTGACCTCCTCCACTGAGAATAACTCAATTATAGAGTTGATTATGGGGGATTACTTTTCTCTTGATCTCTCTCACAAAGGAGCTTCACATAGTCTAACCATTGTGCCCTTGATATATTATTGTTTGTTTTATTTGTCTTTTGCTATAGATCTCGCCAAAAACCTTTGTGGTTGTTCTTTCCCAAAACAATTAATTCATTCCTTCTTGTTGCCACATACCTTTCTTTTTTAGTTTTAATAATATTTTTATACTTCTTCAAGGTTTCACTATTTGTCTCCTTCTTAAGTGACCTTTTAGCAGTCTTGCATTCTTCATCATACCAAGGATTAGTTGGAAAAGTGTTTGAGACCTTCTTCATAGGCCTAGATCTTTTGCACACCTCTAAAGCTTTGTTGATTAGAGGGATCAACATACTGCTGTAAAATCATTTTGTTCCCGCACCATCTTCTTTGACATCTGTGTTGTTTTTTGTCACCTGAAATTGTTGTTATAGAGCCGCAACAAAGAGCTCCTGATTTTCTTGGTTCATGAGAATTTTTCCACTTATATGCGCCTTCTTTTGAGACTGTTGTGTCTGCACTTCTTGTAGGTCACTTGTATGCAGGCCCAACTTAATAAAGAGAAGCAGATGGTCTGAATTCATCTCAATAGTACAAGCCCCAATCCTAAAATCCGCTAAATTGTAAATCAAGCTCTGGGAACATATCACATAGTCCACCACACTTTTGATCGTTGTAAGTTTTACATGTGATGCCCCCAAATCTTATCCAAGCTTTGATGCCATTGCAAATAACCATGTCATAGAGGCTACGTAAGCCTAACAACGCAATGCCAAAGTGAGACACACTCCCATTCCCATCCTAAGAGGTCCTTGTCAATGCGTGATCCTCAATATCTTCTAACAAAAGAAGGTTGTTGTCCATATTCTCATAACTTTCCAATTGAATAGATTAATTGTTTGTTGTCCTAGCATTAGCATCCCCAATTAACACTATATCTCCTAACATCCTGAAGGCAAAGATATCTCTTTTTAAAGCACCAAAAGGGTCTTCGTTATCTAGATTTGTCTTCTTGTAAGTTTTTTGGAGCAAAGTAATATGCAACGAGCCCGAATGTTACTTTGTTGTTAGTTATGCTCAACCATGTAAATTGTTTATTTGGATCTTCTTTTTCCACTTTTACTATTCTACCCCATGATTTTCTTTTTAGAACTGTGATTCCTCCGTGCCCCTTGCCTGTTCCTATTTCTTCATTCCACATTGAAACCTTCATATTTTGGAACCCTTCAACCCTCATTCTCATGGGTTTTTAAAAGGATAATGGTGTATTTCCCTTCTACTATGGGCCCCAAACCCAGTCCTCCTCTCCATGGAAGACCTCTACAGTTCCAACTTACCATGCTTAGATACCCTTGAGGGGCCCCGAATCCCTATTTGTGATTGGTTAAATGCTTGCTGATTTGGGCTTTCCCATTTTTCAACCACGCCCACTCTCTTGCTTCTCTTGTTGATTTCACCTTCTCCCATTCCTTCCTTCGATCTTCCTGTTGGTCGCATGTCAAGTCATCATCTAGATAAATTTCAGTGCCTCTAAGTAGCCCCCTATTTTTTAGGATAAATATTCTGTCTTATGTGCTTCTTAAAGTAACTCTCACATATATATTCCTTCTACTTTCTTTGTTCCTACCTGTCATATTTGCTTGTTGGATATAACCTGTCCATTTCAATTTGTCCTCTAGAAAATCCCTTGTTAAAATATTTGTTCTCTCTTTCTCTCCATAATCCTTCAAGCCTTTGATGATGAAATTTGTGGCCTTGTCTTTTCTATTTTTTTATTCTCTTAATTGAGCCCTCTCGATTTGTTTCTTTTTTCTCAACTAATGGTTCCTGCACTATTTCAACCCAGGGTTTAGCCTCTTCTATTTGTTGTCTTATTTTATTTTCTTTCATTTCCCTGTTTGCAATTGTTGACTAAAGCTCTTCCATCTAAATTTCTTTATTAGTTGTCCTTGCACATGTGTCTTTATCTTCTACCACTTTCGCTTGCTCTAATCCCTGTTTCAATGTGACCAATTCTTGTTGCCCTCTTTCCACCATGATTTCTAAGTTTATTACGTGCTCTTTGAGGATCTTGTTTTACTTTTCAAGTTTATGGTTGGCCTCCGAATTTTCTTTTATCTTAAGATCATCGAATTGTCTTTTTACCTCAATGTATTCAATTCTTTTCTTCATGCTCACGAGTTTGCAAACATAGAGCCCAGATGACCATAACAACAGAGTGGTTGTGGGGCTATATGTGTCCATGTTTCTTTCTTCTCTATTTGCTGGTGTAACTTTATTTTCACCTTGTATTGGACTAGACCCCTCATGTGTCGATAAGGTCGCCTTGTTTTTACTGTTGACTGCCCTCCGCCCTTCCTGTTCCTCCAGTGATGACTATAACTCGGTAGTAACACATGCATTACTTTTAGTTGATTTCAGTAGGATCCAAGTGAATTTTTTTCTCTGTAATTGTCTCATCTTTTTCTTTTTGGCTTGTCTGAACCTTAAAATCCCCTTGTACTGCTTCTCATTCACAAAAATCAACTTTTCCTTTGTGTATAATGCATTATCTTTATGCAACTCGGGCAAAAGGGGACACCCAGTCCTATTTACATTCTCAGTAAGAGTGTTGGGGTAGGGCTCCCTATCTCCTCCTGAGATTCAGAAAGTGTGGTTCTAGGGTGTGCACCAACTCTCCTCTGACAATCCCCTTAAAATGAGACACAGTAATTGCATTTGGAATTTGATTATTGTTTCCGCACTGTTTGATATGACTTTCCCTACCTCCAAGATTCTTGGATGTTTGTTTTCCACCAAAACCAGTGTTTTTTTTTTTGCTGCTGCGCTGGACCCCTTGTATCCATACTAAAATCCTTATGCCTTTAAACTTTTCTCTTTACAAAGGTTTAATGGGCCTGATTTTATAGAGCTCTAGTTTGGTGTTTTGAAATGAAGAGCAAAAACACACATAAAATAATATGAAAATGAGGGAAATGTGGGTCTAACCTGTCTTTCAGTTGAAAATGAAACTACGAGTATGACCTACTCACAGTTCTCATTGTTGCTCTCACCTCGCACCTTTGACCACAACTCTCATGTTGTTATCACCGCAACTCTCCCTTGCAGATCACCGCAACTCTCACCGTCGCTCTACCTCACATCACACCAAAACTCTCCACCTCACAGCTCCCTCCCAACACCCTCATGACTGCTCTACCTCGCATCTCACCACAACTCTCCACCCTCACGACTCACCCTCATAGCACCCTCACGGCCCTACAACGCTCACGGTTTATTCCCAGACCTGATGACCCCACAACACTCACGACTCACCCTCATAGCACCCTCGTGGCCCCACAACACTCACGACTCGTTCGGAGGCCCGCTCACCCCACAACACTCCTGACGCTGATGCAAGTCATTTGATCAAACAGAGCAATACAAAAACACACAAACAATAATCTAGTGCACCTTTTCGCAGACCTTGAAGATTTTGCAATTCCAACGTTCAAGAAACCCTTACCTAAAAAAATAAAAAATAAAAACCCAATTGGGTTTGATTCCCTAAAGCATCCATAGACGAGTGTATTATGAGACGGCTAGGCCAGTGAAGTGTCCCCGTCATGGGGCAATGCCATTGGATTTACTTAACTAACTAAAATTTATTTCCATATTTAATTTCATCATACATTCCATACAATCAAGGTAAGAAAATTTTCTTTGAAGGGTATGTAGGTTAAGAAAATATTCTTCGAAGGGTATTTAGGTTAAGAAAATATTCTTCGAAGGGTATTTAGCTTAAGAAAATATTCTCCGAAGGGTATTTAGCTTATGAGGATAACAAACTTGTAGTCGATCGTGGGCATGGCCATAAAATAAGATGTGCAAGATATTAATTCTAGTTGCTCTAATGGGTTAGGGTTTGGTGACCATCGTTAATACTAACTACGTGCAACAAATGTCGTGAGCTAACATTGTTGGCAATTTCTATTGGTTCCATTAAACTAAGTGGTAGGGACTTCCAACTATGCGGTCTTGTTTTTAAACGTAACGTTATGTACAACATTTCCCTCATACTAAGTTATAGAGCACCTGTCGACACAATAATATATATCATTTTTTTCTTTTAATATATATATGTGTGTGTGTGTTTGTGTGTGTCTTTTTTGGGGGATAAACATTTTTTGGACTCATAGAATGTTCCATGTGATATTTAGATGTGATTTATTTTCAGGTACTTTTATAACAACATATTACAAATAGATAAATTATTCTTCCACCCAATAATAAAATTAACCTATCTTAAACTTAATTTTGCTAAAAAAATAAATAAACAATTTACATTAAAATTATTTAAAAATTAAAACTTTTTCCCTATTTCTCATACAAATCTTATAGTATTGTGATTACAATTTATTATTATATCATTGCATAATTGTGACATCTATTATCCATGTATTTGTATTACTCTTGTCTGTACATAAAAACTGGGAATTTTTTTGTAGAGTTTCCATGGTTCACCTTAGTTTTTAGTTTCCTTAGATTGTGATTTCAGCACAACTACCACATCAAGGCTACAAATCTTGGTGGGTTGATAAGTTATTGGTGGTGTCCTTGTAATTATCATTTTTGTTTATCAATGTTGTATCTCACCGGTGATGTGCTTATTATTTTCTTAGTCGTCCTGTACATCCACTACTCTATGGCTTCCTTGGATCAAAACATGTATTCAATTAAGGTTTCAATGTTATACCTCACAGTATTTCTTGCACAGGTAAATCTTCTTATTCATCTGAGGGATCAATGATGTAGCAGGTGTGTACCCACAAACATCAACAACTAAGGCATTAGCAACAAAATAAACATAGGTATAGCTACCAAGTGCATTGATTGATTTCATATGTCCATTGATTATTGATTTCTTATGCACATGACAAGATTTTATGCACATGACAAGATTAGTTGGAGTAGATCTGGATGCTCAATTATTGCAGGTAGGCTTAGACTTCCAAATGGGAAGGCAATGCATTCATCTACTATGATAACGTCTCTACCCACCAGAGTTGTGAAATCAATATTTACAACCTTGATGAATAGGACATTTAGATCTTTTGCCATGACATCGAAGAGTTTGAAAATTGCTAAAGGTCCCGTGGGGATGGAAGTTTTTTGTATAAGGAGGGGAGTCCCCAAGGGTTGTATCGTTGGAGCTTAGACACAAGATTATAGTCATTTGCAGGATCTTTCTACCATTACAGGTTCCCGTCACAAACCAAGTAACACCCACATATCACTTTGAATCCTAACAAGAGTCATTGAATTTTTATCATCATTACACAACAATTTGCGATTCGATCTTCTAACTGGTGCTTCACAACTACATTTCAGAAGGTAACCATTCCATCATTGAAAAGTTTTTGTGCTTATGCTTGTACTTTGGGGCTTTTTTTTGGATTTCATAAGCTTTATTTTTATTTTGTTCAATACCACCATGTGAAATGATTGAGATTGGTTTGGATGTCATTAAGGGCATCACGAGCAATCACTCTTTATCGACAAACATAATACATTCCCTCCATAATAGGGATATCAAATACATATCTCAGATCAAGAAGGACCACAATCAATTAAATTACATACAAAGCTATTATAGGGCAACAAATTTGGGCTTCATGGGCAGTCAAGCAATTGAATGGGAACCATATACCAACAAATTAAAAGCAACGGTCATAAATTGCGATCAGCTCTGAGCGCTGCTCCCGCCTTAGCTCGGCCCCTTCGGCCTTTCCAGATCCTAGTGCATGAGCAGATCAAGTCGCAGATCTGTTGAGATCAGATCAGACCGCTGCTCCTCGTCCTTGACTTCAGACCCTTGCTCGTTCCTGACTGCGGGGTGAGATTGATTAATCGAGGATCTGCCCAAGCGAGGCCCACTGGTCATGGAGGCTTGATCTTCGCCTGTAAAGTTAGATCTAGCACCCATGGAGGTGCTGGGCACCTCCCAGGCCCCTCCCTCTCCCCCTCCTTCGTCAAATTCCCCAGCTTAGGCGTTCAATCGGCTTTTGGAAGGGCTGCCCAAGAAGAAAAATGTAGAAGCAGTGAAATTCGTCAAGAAGCTTGACGATATCCCTGAGATCTCTTTACCCCCGGAAACCCTGATCCAAGTTGCTCTGTCCCTATCCAAGCGGGATCTCATAGGCCAGTTTACTGGTCTATGGCCAGCTCCCAAGTCGACAGAGAGTTGGGTCAAATGAAACTGGTCGCCGCTGATCAAAGAAAGTGTGACCTCATACTTTCTGGGACGAGGATTCTTCCTCTTTGAATTCACCTCCAAAGATGATAAAGAGCTGATATTTCGAAATGGTTCGTACTTTATGGGCCCCCAGGATCTGTTTCTGAACAAATGGATTCCTGACTTTGACCCAGCAGTAGACGTACCCAAAGCTGTCCTGGTATGGGTTAGGCTTCCCAACCTCCCGGTTCATTGCTGGAACTGGGATTCTTTGATGCATATTGGAAATGCCCTGGGGAAATTCATAGACCGAGCAAACAATAAGGATCAATACGACTGTGCAAGGATATGCGTTGAGGTGGATCTGGAGGAGGGGCTTCCGGAGGCCATCAAACTCAAAGTAGGAAGCTGGACACATTTGCAGAAGCTAGACTATGAACAGTTGCCCTTCAAATGCAGGAAATGCCAGGTCTATGGGCACTTCGCCAGAAACTGCCCAACGGTCAATGAAGCAGCTCAAGGGAAGGAGGCCGGCTGGAATCAAGTAAAACGATCCAAAATGTCATCCAAGATCCAGAAGCTGGGAGGAACTACCAGCAAAGGCCTCTAGCAGGATCCAGTTCAGCAGATCTAGCAGTCCCAGGCCAAGTTCACTCTCGAGAACATATTCGACCCCCTCAGCTCCCAACCAGAGGACACTCATGAAGTGTTAGTTCAAAAGCCAGCATCCCCAGACAAAGGTTCCCAATCTCCCAGCATTAAAGACATGGGAGCCGTAGAAAGCTCAAAAGGAACCCCCGATGTAGTCAAGGAGGAGGATCAAGAATCAGAAGAATCAGAGGAGGAAGGAGAAATAGGAGAATCCCAATCCTCGGTAAGGAGATCTACAAGAGGACACAAAACGGATCGGGAGAAAAGAGAACATGAAACGTAGAAAGATAAACTCCAGGGCAGTCAACCAACATTGGAGAAGTTGTTAGCAAAAAAGCCGAAGATGGTAAGAAATCAGCATCAAGGCTCCAAGGGAGCCTAGCCAAGCAAAGGTAAATAATGAATATAATCTCCTAGAATTGTAGGGGTATGGGCAGCAAAATAAAAGAAGAGGGTATGTGAAATATAATAAGAATAGAGGCCCCCAATATACTCCTTCTCCAGGAGACTAAGATGGAGGAACCAGAATTTCTCCAAGTAAGAAAAAAACTTTGGAAAAAAAGTAATGCAACAACTGTCTCAGCCCGAGGAGCCTCTGGAGGGTTGGGTACTCTTTGGAATGAAAGCAGGTTTTCGCTGGTGGCAGAGGCATCAAATACCCACTGGGCGATGTTAAATATGCAACATCTAATTACAAAAGAAATCTTTTGTCTTTTCAATGTTTATGTTCCGGTCAACGCTGGAGAAAAAAAGATCTGCTGGGACTCCTTAAGGCAGCAAGCAGATCTGGGCAATCTGGAAAATGTCATCATAGCAGGTGACCTGAACATCACTTTGCATTCTTCTGAAAAGCGAGGAGGCTGCATTGTGCGAGACCCGACAAGGGAATGGGTTGAGGATCTCCTCCAATACTGGGATCTGCTAGATATCAAGCCTATCTCAGGTATGTTCACTTGGTCCAATAAAAGAATGGTCCTGACCACATTGCAGCAAGGCTGGATTGATTCTTGGTGCATAGCTCCTTTCTTCTACTTGGCCTAGACGCTAGCATGCATATTCTTCCTTGTAGCACCTCTGATCATAAGCCAATCAAGCTCACCCTTCGAGCTCACGTTGACCTTGGTCCCATTCTCTGCAGATTGTTAAAGAAAGCTGGACCCAGCCTGTCACTGGATCTCCATTTTATATTTGGGAAGAAAAACTCGGGAGATTGAAATCAAACCTAAAGTGCTGGGCCAAATCTCTTGTCAATCTAGCAGCTGAAAGGAAAAATATCCAAAGCCAGCTTGAAGCATTTCAATTGAACACAGAAGAGGCTTACATATCTAGAGAAATTTTAGACAAAGAGGTTCACCTCCAATAGTGCTATCATAAAGCTTGCCTGACCGAAGAGGAAACGTGGAGGATCAAATCGCGATGTCTCTGGCTAAAGGCAGGCGACAAAAATACATCATTCTTTCACAAGTAAGCTGAAGCCAGAAAAGGTTTCAACTCCATCACTGAAATTAAGGAAGCTGCTACCATTCACAAAGACTTTGCAAGTATTAAACATGCATCTTATTATCATTTCAAAGGCCTGTATAGCGAAAAGAAGAATATGAAACATAATTTTTGTTTGCTGGATGGGATTCCCACCTCACTATCAACTGATATGAACCACCATCTAGAAAGCAAAGTCACAATGGAAGAAGTCAAAAGGGCCCTCTATGCCATGAACCCTGATAAATCTCTAGGCCTTGATGGTTTTTCCGCCTCTTTTCTCCAAACCTGCTGGCACATAGTGGGGAAAGATTTATATAAAATGGTTCAAAAATCGCCGGCTTGCCAGAAACTAGGAGGAAGTACTAACTCCTCTTTCCTTGTTCTCAGTCCTGAAAGGGAGCCAACTCCTTCAATAGGTTTCGGCCCATATCCCTGTGTAACATTGGCTACAAGCTGATCACAAAAGTTATTGCTAACAGGTTGAAGCATATTCTTCCTAAAGTCATCCCAGAGAACCAAGGAGGCTTCATACACGGAAGGCATTTGGTGGACAACTTCACACTTGTCCAAGAGGCAATTCTATCAAGTCAGCAGCGCAAGGAACAAGGTATGGCTATCAAACTAGATCTAGCAAATGCCTTTGATCGAGTTAACCATAGTTTTCTTTTGAATGTGTTGAAAAGATTTGGTTTTGGGGTGAGATTCATCAATTGGATCCGGGCCTGCATCTCAGAACCTTGGATCACTCCTTTAGTCAATGGTAGATCTACAGGTTTCTTCAAAGCTACAAGAGGGCTAAGTCAGGGTTGTCCCATGTCTCCCTGTTATTTTTTATTCAAGCTTCAATTCTCAGTTTCCAACTAAACAAGCAAATGCAAGAGCAGGAGATCTCAAGGATATCCATAGCGAGGGGGGTCCAAAACATAAATCACGCCTTATTTGCAGAGGATACTATGCTTCTTGGGACAGCTTCGATCCACTCAGCCAGAAGATTTAAAGAGACGCTCGATGAGTACTGCATGGAGTCTGGTAGGAGCCTTAACAAGGGTAAGTGTCATACTTACTGCTGGAACACCCCGCCCTCTTTGCTCAACATCATCTCCAGATGCCTAGGATTTGCAGCTTCCTCAGGATGGACATCGTTCAAGTATCTGGGGCTGCCAATTTTCCTCAAGCGCGCCTACAACAGGGACTAGATGCCGCAGGTAGAAAAATTTAAAAGTAAACTCCAGGCATGGGGAGTAAATTGGCTAAATATGGCATGCAAGACAGTTCTCATTAAAGCCGTCCTTAGCAGCCTCCCGTTATACCAGTTTTTTGTGCTTCTAGCGCCCATTGGTATACTCCAAAAAATGGATCAATATATGAGAAACTTCTTTTGGAAAGGGGGTAAACACATTGAGAGAAGATTCCCGCTTGTTAAATGGGAGACTATCCTCAAACCTAAGATGGAGGGTGGGCTCAATTTCAAGAAACTCCCTCAACAGAACATAGCAATGGGAGCTAAGCTCCTATGGAGACTAATTGCGCCTAAACCAGGCTGGGCACAGACAGCTCTCTGGAGAAAATACCTCAAAGGCACAAGACTAAGATGTTTAGATGGACCTTTGCCTCAAGGAACCTCATCGTTCGTCAACCTCTGCTCCAAAGCCGCCCTGTTGATTCAAACCAAAGCCTACTGGATCCCTGGAAATGGGAAAAAAAATAAGTATATGGAATGATCGTATCATGGATCGTGAGCCTATTGGAGATTGCCCAAAGGTGAAATCGCTGAAGGAATGGTTGACGACAGCTGGGAAAACTAAGTTATGGGACATATCCACATGGAATGGTACACAGTGGGCGGGCTGGAGTCTGTCGGATGCGCCCTCAGACCTCCACCAAGAGGTCATCCACCTCTGCGAATTACTGAACGGAATCGCACCCACGCGCACCAACAGGAAAGATAGGCGAGGCTGGGGCGATCGGTCGAGAGGTTATACAGTTGCCCAGGGATATGCGTGCCTAGCTACAATCCCAAATGCGCCCTTAGATCCGGCCCTGTGGAAGACAGTCTGGGGCATCTCTACGCTGCCAAAAATAGATTTCTTTTGCTGGCTTTTATGCCACAGGAAAATATTAACCGAAGACAAACTTCAGAGGCGTGGCTTCTACGGACCGTCCAGGTGCTCTTTGTGCCAAGACTCTGAGGAAAGCGCCACGCATCTGGTTCTCAATTGCAAGTTCTCCTCTCAGGTCTGGAGAGAACTGATGGACTATTGGAACCCCAGATTCGAGCTTCCAGCCGCCATAATAGATCTGTTTGCCACCTAGAAAACCTGTTATCCCGGACCCCCTCCCAAAAATAAAGTGATCAAAGCGGCCTGGGCATCACTGCTTAAAATTTGCTGCTGGCAGCTATGGCTAGAGCGCAACAGCAGAATCTTCAGGAACCTCCAACACAATGCCAAGACGGTGGCGGCCAAGCTAAAGATTCAATTAAAAGAATGTTTGGGAGGTCATAAAGATGACTCCAATCTCACCCAGCTAGACAGAGATTGGGGGTCCTCCCTGAGCCTGCACTTTCAACAAAATATCAGAAGCATGGCTCCTCCTGAGGAATGGCAAATAAGGGGAAAAGGTAGCGAGGATTTTAAAATTTGGATCCTCAAGCAAAAGGTGCACTCCCTCTTCTTCGACAGGGCAGCAAAAGGTAATCTGGGCAACGCTGGAGTAGGGGGAGTAATTAAAAACATAGATGGTGCAAAGATCCTCCATTTTGCCTGGGGTTTAGGAATCAATTCCAGCATCCAAGCTGAGGAATTTTCCCTCTACCAAGGACTCAAGCAGCTCCTGAAGCTGGAAATCAAGGAGGCTAATATCCTGGGGGATTCTGAAGTGATCATCAAACTTACGGTGACTAACTCTACTCCACGGGATTTAAGATTAACAAGGCTGATCCAAAGAATCAGAAGAATGGCAAAGATGTTTCAAAATCTGAAATACTTTCACGTGCTGAGAGACAACAACAAAGAGGCAGATCTTGAAGCTAATAAAGCTGCACAGCTATCGGCCGGGGCATTGAAAAGAGACGGGGAAGAAGCATGGGTCCCAATTCCTTAAATCATTTCAGCAGATATGTTTTTTTGCTTAATTCTAAAGCTGTTTGTCTATATATTTAAATTGGGGCAAATTGTAGAAATAAGCACAATTGGTAATCCCAAATGGAAGTGGACAACAAGTCTAATAGCATCTCTGAAGGACGAATCCAATTGGATCATGCCCACTCCTACTGTAATTAGAAGATTGGTATTTAAACCGACCCACTAATACAATCCATAACCGTTCTTGTTAAAAAAAAAAAAAAAAAAAAAAAAAAAAAAAAAAAAAAACAAACAAACAAACAAACAAATTACAAGCAACGGGAATATGCATTACATAAAGGGAGGATAGGATCATATGGGATGACAGGTATAAGAAAAAACAACCAATGGTAAAAGAGATATATCCAAATATTAAAAAATCAAACGAAATTTACACAAGTTTCAAATGGCTCAATATTGCTTAAAAGTAGGGAATACCTCAAAAACTCATATGTTTCGGTTGGCTGGCCATTCATGGTCATATCCTCACATGGGATGAGCTACAACATAGGGGTTTCAACGGTCCCAATATTTGTCACATGTGCAGAATGGAAGCTGAGGCCGCAAATCATCTACTATTAAGATGTCCTTTTGCAATGGTGGTATGGGATGGGGTGTTGGACACACTAAACATTGGCACAGTGAAGGTGCACATAACACTAGCAAAATGTATGGGACAATGGATTAAAAAGCATACATCACATCATTACCTTTGATTCTTCATTATATGGACTATTTGAAGGTTCAAAAGCTCTATAAAAATTTAGACGAAAGAGTCAGTGATCAGGGAAGTCACTCTTCAATTTGTGGCATACTACGAAGAATGTGGAATTAGGACAAAAACACACATAAAAGAATGCCCAAAAACAAGAACATTAGCTAGAAAATTCCCCTTATGTTTTTTTTTATGGGGCCTACCAACAGAGGAAATGTGGTTGTGGTGCATACATCATAATTGAAACTAGCCATTTCTATCACTACTGGTGGGAGGGGGGTACAGGGACAAATAACAAGGCTAAGATAATTGCACTATGGGGCATCCTTTTAATGGAAAAATGGTTGGATCTAGAGCATCTACAAATTTATGGGGATGCAAAGGGCATTATAGACTGGGTAAAGGATTATTTTAACTCACCAATTTTGTCAAATTGGATGTCACGCATCAAGAGACTGGTAAGCTCCTTCCAGGACATTTCTTTCCAGCACATATATAGAGAAGAAAATACGATCGCAGACAACCTATCAAAAAGGGGCATCACTATGGTTCCAAGGAAGTTTTTTTTTTCGTTGTTTATGAGAAAAATATCCTCACCAATGCTAGCATCATCGATTATTACTAGTAGAGAAAACATGTGACAAAGTCGTTTCCAAAATCATGAAAAAACTGCATTGTATTTTTTTTGTTACATTCAGAAATGTAAATCACAATACTATGAGGGTAGTTTATTGGGCATAAAAACTTGTGTAAAAAGGAGGAAATCATGGAGATAGTAATATCTATATTAAAAACATGAAACAAGAATGGTGTAACTCACTTATATTTCATAGTATAAAGTTTGTGTTTTTTTCCTCCAAAAAAACCCTTATAAATTGACGAGATTATTTATGGATTCCATTTGTTGGAGTATAAATTTAACCAGCTCTGAGGAATCTAGATTAAATTTCTTTATGAAAGAACTCAATCAACCAACATTTGACGATTGTGATCATGAAATTTGCAAGAATAGGAACATTTTCCAGAAAGGGTAAAGTGTAAGCAAGAATTATGTTTGTCTGAGTTTTAGAAAGGCTTGAGTAAGAGATAGAGTCTGATATATACATCATAAGGGCATGGGTAGAGTGACAAGATCTAGTGGAGCAGAAACCCTAGCTCAATTCGACATTGTCCTTCTTTCTGATCAATTTGCTTCGGAAGGCGGGTGCTTTTCCCTGAACCATTCTCTATATAGAATTGTTCACAGGCAGAGACAAGATATAAATGCAAAGGCCGAACATGGAAGTTGAATATCCTCGATACTTACTGTGTCAAATCTTCTCCTATTCCTCAACAATTCCACAGAAATACAAGGAGAATTTTCCTCTAAGAGAAGGCTCAAAGCATCACCCCGAGCTAAAGCAGTAACCTTCAAAATGGATGATTTATGCGCAATTCCAATTTTAGAAGTCGACTACAGCGAAGCCGCTGATACACTCAAAGACATTTATAACGACAACCCGACCTTTATATCGGGGTTCGACTTAGACACTTTTTACCAGCGACAGAAAAATAAAGGTCGAAGGAGGAACAAAAAAGCCTTACGGAGACATGAAACTACTGATGTGACATTTGGTCCAAATGTCGTTCACGCCTTTCCTGTGCCTTTGAAAGCTAGAAAGGATGGGGGCACTACTAATAAAACACATAAAAGGTTGTCCATTAGAAGTGCTCTTGTAGTCCAAAGCCCTAGGAAGTAAAAGAAACAGTTAAGCCTTGACTCAAGGATCGCTTTGAGGAAAGCGAGGTTGGCATGGATGCCATCTAAAGAGTCGACTTACACTCATAAACTTGATCTCATTGAAGCTTCTTTGCGGGTTCTTTTTGATTCAGATGACCCTCTGTTCACCTACGAAGTGCGTAAGATGCAAATTTTGGAATTGGAAGCACAAAAAAGAGACATATACAAGGCACAAGAATTGGCTTAGAGACTTAAAATTCAGGCACTATGGGTCGAAGCTGGTGACGGAAATATGAAATTCTTTCATAGATTTGCATCTATGAGGTGCAAGGTAAATGGAATCTGGAATATTTGTGGTGTTGGGGGTCCTGTCTTTACCTCACAATCAAATATTGAGCATGCAACTTTCTTTCATTTCAAAACTATTCTCTCTGAAAAAAGATCTCGTTTTTAGAGACCAAATGGAATTTATCAATCAAATGCCCTTAATGCTACAAGAGTCTGACAATGTCATTATGGGAAGACCTGTATCGACCGAAGAATTACATTATGTTCTTCTTGCTTGTGCCAAGGAAAAAATTCTTAGACCGGATGGTTGGGGGGTCGAGCTATACAAACACTATTTTGACCTTATGCCACAGGATCTTCTGAACACTGTGGAAGAATCTAGGATTAAGGGATGTGTTTCAGGTGCTATTAATGCTACTTTCATAGCCTTAATCCCCCAAAAAAAGAGCACAATACCATTTCTCGATTTTTGGCCTATATCCCGCTGCAAATCGGTTTACAAAATGATTTCTAAACTTATTGTAGTTAGACTTTAAGCTCTCATATCATATCATATTTCTCTGGAACAGTTTGAATTTATTGAGGGGCGGCAGATTCATGATGCGGTGGCTATAACGCATGAAGTTTTACACTCTATTAAGGTCAAGAGACTCAAAGCTTGCCTAATGAAGATTGATATTACCAAGGCTTTCGATAATGTCAATTGGGAATTTCTTAGACTGATACTCTATAAAATTGGTCTTAATATCCACAATGCTCACTAGATTTTAGCTTGTGTATCCTCCGCGAATTTTGTTGTGATTATTAATGGCCTCCCTACTGATTTTTTCAAAGCTCACCAGGGATTAAGGCAAGGATGTGCTTTATCGCCTATTCTGTTCATTCTTATTATGAAATCTCTCAAGAGGAAAATCTCAGATTCTAGGGACAAAGGCTTGATCAAGAGCATTGCTATGACCAGACAGATCCAAATTACACATCTGATTGTTGCTGATGACCTCCTTCTTGGTGGTGAGTCTTCTATCCCCGAATGGTCACATTTTCATCATATTTTCAACATTTTCAGATTTGCTTCGGGACTTATCAAGAACTCTCACAATTCTGAAGTCATTTCCTCACAAGTGCCTGGGGATGTGATCGATCAGATTTGTGGTTTATTTGGGATTTCCTCATGTGATGCAGACTCGGGCTTTTAATATTTGGGTTTCCAAATTAAACTGAACCTATACAAAATCGCTGACTGGAGTTGGATCATTATAAAAATCGTTCTCAAATTAAAAAAAAATGGACTTTCAGGTGGCTCTCCATTGGTGGTAGGCTCATTCTCATCAAAGTTGTACTCCAGTCACTATCTGTTTACTGGATGCATCTTTGTATGCTGCCATTGGAGATCATTCATAAAATCGATGCAATTCTTGCTAGATTTCTCTGGTCCGGTAAAGAACAACCATGTAAGATTCATTTGGCTAGACTATCTCTTTTAGCTAAAGCTGTTGAACATGGGGGATGGGGGATCCTGGACAACTTATCATTTAATAAGGCCCTCGTTTGCAAAAGATAGTGGATAGGTTTGTCGGGTAGGGGTCTTTGGTCTCAAATCATACAAGGTAAATATTTGGGATATCAAGATTTTGAAGTCTGGATTAATGGTGATGCTAAAATCCCTTCCTCAATTTCATATATTTGGTGTAGTATGATGAGACAAAGGCACTGGCTATTTGCGGGGATTTGCTGGGAGGTCGGTGATGGCAGTAGGATCGAGGTTGGGTTGGACATTATCGGTGGTACCCAAGGGGTATGTCTGCTTTCTGTTACCCTCTTACAACATTTGCATGATAGAGGTATCTATTTTCTTTCTCATATTATCTCTTTTCGAGCACATTCTCCATACCTTGAGACTTGGCTTTAGGCATAGGACATGGATCTTTCAGGTCTTCTGGCTATCAAATGCTCTTTATGTAAGTCAGATTGAGGCTACAGGTATTTATATTTCAGATAAGAATGATAAGATGAGATGGGTGGGCAAGTCCGTAAGAACCTGATTGCGACCAAAGACATTTATAGGTCCATTTCCATTCTAGCTAATCATTCTGTCGAGCTATCCTGGTTCCACAAATCCTTGAAATGGAACTTCCCATTAAAGGTTAAATGTTTCAGTTGGCTGGTATTGAACAACAAAGTTCTCACTTGGAAGAATTTAGTTCGCAGAGGTTTCATTGGTCCTAGTATCTGTACGTTGTGCAAGCAAAATTTGGAAGATGTTGAACACCTCTTCATGAACTGTCTGATTTCCACAGAAATTTGGTACACAATCTTTAGTTTATTCCAGATTGTGGAGGATTGGAAGCATAGTACACTGTTGGCAGGTTTTAAGCACTGGGTTTAGTCACAACAAGCTTTTGGCACCCTACCTTTTTCATCATTTGGGGCTTATGGCGCTGCAGGAACCTTATCATATTTGAAGATAAGCCATTTGATATTAGATACACTATTATGGGGATTGTTTCTCATTTTTCTGAGATAGGCCCTATGAAACAGATTAAAAAATCTTGAAATGTCATATTGCAGGGCATTTGGAATGATTACCGGGTGGGTTTTTTCGATGGGGCTTGCAAATCTACACTGTGTGTATGTGGTGTTCTTAGTGCTACCGAACCCGGTAAGTTTTATCTCTTTTGGTGGGAAGGGTGGTTCAAGTTCCAACAACAGAGTGGAAATCATCTCACTTTGGGGGTTGCTATTCACTGCTAGTTGGCTCAACATCCACAATATGCATATTTTTGGGGTCTCTAAAGGATGCATCAATTGGGTAAAGAGTTTGTCATGTTTTTAGCCTCATCTTCTGACCTATTGGATGAAGCGCATTCATATCTTGATCAATTCATTTCAGTGCATTTATTTCAATCATATATATAGGGAGCAAAATCTCATCACTGATATTCTCTCCAAAAGAGGCATTTCAGCACCTCCTGGAGTCATTCATTATGTTGCTTTCAACCGGGACTCTAGATTTGATTTCGGCTCTATTTTGATATCATAGATAGGATTTGCATATGTCTCTTGCTTTTTTTTCCTTCTTGTTTTTTGTAACAAAGCAATTCTGAACAACAAATGAACTTTAAGTGGATGACAACACAGTAGTCGATCTATGTTTTTATTTTCTATTGGGTTTCTTACTGCTAAGTTTTAGTACTTATCATGGGACAAAATCATGTAACTTTACTTTCTTTAGTAATAATAAAGAAGGTGTTTTTTTTTACTGGACAAAAAAATAATTCTGAAGAGCCGACTATCAGTCTGGGAAAGAACAAATTAAATGCTAAAAATGAAGATCTAGATATTTGGATTGAAGAATTTGATCAACTTATCGAAGGATACTTGTATCCACATATTTGATATCTTTGGATTGAAATAAGGTACAAACTTGGGGACTTCTTTCTTTGACAAAGAACATTTGGCTTGCCAAGGTCATGCAATAGATGAAGGTTTTCTTCTAGATTCTTTTGATAAAATATTTTTGTTGTTTTCCTTTATTTTAAGGTTTCGTATTTCATCCTCTTATAAAATAGTCATGATGACATTTTTTTCTTTTGAATTTTAGGTTCTTTATTTCATGTGCTCTTCTTTGTCTTACAGTCTTGTCTTCGCACCAAGGAGGTTTTAAAAAATGTCTTTATAGTTTCAAATGCACTTCTCCCTTTAATTTTTTTTGAAGATGTTGCCATTACATTTGAATTTTAGTTTGTAACATTGACTTGTTTTTCTTTTCTTTACAATTTTACCTTCAAACAAAGGAGTCTTTAAAGAAAGTTATAAGAAGAGAGCCCAGAGACGATGAAATAACAAAAGCACTAAATGTGCATGCACACACTTTCAAGTGACAAATGGAAGCAGGGCAGGATGCAAGAATTAAGATGATGCAGACATGATATTTGAGCTTCAATTTTGTTGTTTGAGTTCGATTTTTAAGGTAATTGTTTTATTTTCCTAATTCTGACTATTTTCCTTGCAGCACAACCTAATATTGGTTCTCTTTCAGGCCTACAAACACAATCTTGAAGAGTCTAGTTTAGGGTTCCATGATGCATGCTAAGAAGGGACAAAGGGCCTACTGATTGTAGTGGATAGGTTTGAACCAAAGAAAGGTTTTAGGATATAAACTCATGCACTGCATTGGATTCACTATTCCATTCTTTGATCTATCACGCTTTCCAACCTCATGCGCAGCTCTTTTATTTAATGTTCTACATGACACTTATTCATAAGTTTGATAAAAGATGAGAGTCTAATATAACTAGTACTATAATCTTATTTAATGTTCTACATGATACTTAATTCTTAACTTTGATAAAGATGAGAGCCTACTATAACATGTGGTAACACAAGGAGGTGGGGTTTCAAAAATTTTGGTGTAAGTTTGTATATTTGAAAATTGTGCGATTCTGGCTAAAGAGAAATGCAACATGTTTAACAAAATAGAGATGCATTTTGTTTTACACTAATGGGTCATATTTTTTCAAAATAGTGGAATGGGATACCAAAAGGCTAGAATGTCACTGGTTTAGCGTTTAGGCAAGAATGGTGTTTTTTTCCTTTTATAAACAAATGGATTAGGGATTTTATATTTAGGCAAGAATGTGGGTGGTTTTTTTTTCCTATTATAAATAGTGCAAAGAGATTAGGGATTTTATGAATTTGAATCTAAAATTTTGAGTGTGTTATAAATCTCTTGTATTGGGCTATGAATTGATGTGCTAAAAATCATGGTTGTCTTCACTATTGGTTTAACCATTAAATTATAATAAGTTTTCCCACCGTGTAAGAAAATAATAAAATTATAATTATAAAGTAATAATAATAATAATTTGATTAAATTTCAAGTTTTGTTTAAACATTAAATTGAAATAAGATATATTTATTTGTATAATAAACAAGAGCTACGTGGTAGCAATGTCACTGCTTTTGTATTTTTTGCATGTAGTGTATATGCAGAAAATACATCTATACAAAATACAAAAGTAGTGACATTACCACCACGTGGCTCTTGTTTTAAATAATTAAATAATTTGTATTAAGATTTTTTATTTACTTTTTGCATAAATCTTAGTGTTTTTTATTCTATGTGGTTCACGAACTCCGGAGATCAGTAACCATTACATCCAAGAAATATTTGTATAAGGTAATCTACCCGAAAAGACCACAAAATATTTGTATAAAGTAATTTACCCGAAAAGACCATAAAATATTTGTATAAAGTAATTTACTCAAAGGGACCACAAAATATTTGTGTAAGGTAATCTACCCCAAAAGACCACAAAATATTTGTATAAAAAAATCTACCCAAAAATATCACTTTTTACCAACTCAACCACAAAACTTAACTCTAAAAATATTAATAAAATTAAATCCATGATTTTTCAATAACAAAATCTTTTAACTATAAAAATAACCATTTAATCTAAACCTCAAAACTACATATCTTAATATATTACCATAATAATATATTATTTCCATTTATGTTCAATCTCCATAAAAACACTTCACCTTTAAAATCAGCGATCCAATTTGAACATCGTGCATTCACAACCATGTGACCTAAAATACAACCTCATGATACAAACATTAAATGTTTAGTCGTTCAAATTTCCCCTCTAAAATTGATTGAACATCGTGCTTTCACCAACGTGCGACAAAAAAATGACATTCCTAATTTCCTGGTGACGTTAACATAAGATATTTGACCATGCATTACATACGTAAAAAGAACTTTATTTGATTTGACTCGGGAGCGTTTTTTCCTCGTACCCCATGGAAAGTTGTACACCAAAGATCTTAGACATCACCTTTAAGGGTACATTCAAGTAAAGTGACTTTAGGGGGCAATGGATGACACAATTATCATAGCTTTTGGGTAAATACAAAGTATAATATTTATATTAAATAAATGAGGTAAATGTTATAGGTTTTTAATGTCTTGAAAAAGAATTGCGAATGAACTCGATGTCTTTTCTTCTTATTTTTACTTTTGGATTACCTTTTAGTGTAGCAGTTTTTAATGGAAATTTTAAATATTATTATTATTTTTTTTTGGTACAGAGGAATTTTTTTGGGTAGGTAGTAATAGTGGTGTTTTGGGATTTTTTTTGTTTTGTTTTGAACTAAGTAATTCTTTGGGGTAGTGTTATCGGTTTTTATTTTTATTTTTTGTTTTTAATTTTTAAATTAAGGTTTTTAGTGGTAGATAATTAGAGTTTTCTAGGTAGAAAATTGTTATATTTTCGAATTGTATTTTTTTTTTTTTTAATGATTTGAAGGAGGCCGAGTTGGTGGATTTGGATTTAAATTTGTAGTTAGTGTGACATTTATCTTATTCTCACTCATGGTAAGAAGAGGTTGAGATAAGGAGTGTTTAAACGAGGATGCCATGAGTGAGTTGATGTTGTACCAGGACTTTAAAAAAAAAGAAATGTAGTGTTGTATATTAGCAAATTAATAGATAATAATATTAATAATAACAAGTAATAATAAAGTGAGAAATAAATTATTAAGCAAATATAAAATAATAAATATAAAGTGAAGTTTCATGAATAAAGGAAACTATTTTATAAAAATAATATAAGAATAAAAATAATAAGAACAAAATTTAAGTATTGAGGGTCTTTCGCAATGCATTATATTAGATATCATTTTTTGGGATTCAACAGCATTAAGAAAGTCATTCATCTATAACCATTTCCATGTGAGGTAGTCGTAATTGACTAATTTCTCATGATTTTTGAATAGTCCACTTAGCACTCATTGCATCAGGTGATGTTCACAGGGGTGAAGAAGTGGGATTGAAACTAGTGAAGTGAATCACATAGCATCAATCATCACTTCTGGGGCTTGCACCCAGTAACCAGGACTTCCTAGGAGGTCACCCATCCCAGATCGCCTCTGGCTCTAACGCACTTAATTGCGGAGTTTTCCCCACAATCAAGCCCACTTAGCTTGCTACCCCATTTGCAAAACCCTAGCAAATATTCTGCCTCATGAACCATTTAAGTAGAACTCCCTTCACTCTTATGTATTTAAGTATTAAGGGTCTTTCGCAATGCATTATATTAGATATCTTTTTTGGGATTCAACCACGTTAAGAAAGTCATTCATCTATGACCATTTCCATGAGAGGTAGTCATAATTGATTGATTTCTCACGATTTTTGAATAGTCCACTTAGCACTCATTGCATTGGGTGATGCTCACAGGGGTGAAGAAGTGGGATTGAAACTAGTGAAATGAATCACATAGCATCAATCATCACTTCTGGGGCTTGCACAACACTTGCTAAGGTTTTACAAATGGGGTAGCAAGCTAAGTGGGCTTGAATGTGGGGAAAACTCCGCAGTTAAGCGTGCTAGAGCCAAAGGCGATCTGGGATGGGTGACCTCCAGGGAAGTCCTGGTTACCGGGTGCAAGCCCCGAAGTGATGATTGATGATATGTGATTCATTTCACTAGTTTCAATCCCACTTCTTCACCCCTGTGAGCATCACCCAACGCAATGAGTCCTAAGTGGACTATTCAAAAATCATGAGAAATTAGTCAGTTATGATTACTTCTCATGGAACTGGTCATAGATGAATGACTTTCTTAACGTAGTTGAATCCCAAAAAATGATATCTAAGAACAAAATTATGAAAAAAAAACTAACTTTTTTTTAGATTTTTGGATCTGTAAATTGCTATTGATTTCGTATGCATGAAAATTATACTTATGCATAAAATAGAGAATAGTGAAATAAAAAACTCACAAACCACGATTTGACACAAGACATAACCTAATAAACCCTTTCAAGAGGGAACCCAACTAGAAGGTGAAGCCATTGTGTTCCCTTTCTCTGGATAGAAAATGGTTGTGAGTACAAAGAAGTAAGGTATGTGGCCTATGGGTTACTGCAATGCATAAATCCTCTTTGTGCGCTCTCTCCTTATCCCTCTCACCTTCTTAGCTTGTCTACGAAACAAATGCAATTGAAAAGAATAGAATCCCTGTTCTTCCTAATGGCGCGGTTATAATACAACCCGATAGCTTACTAGTGGTTAGGTTTGACTACTTCAACTCTTAAGTAGAGTTTCAATTTGGACTCTTCTAGAGTCTTCTACATCTTGATCACATGGCTAGCCCCTTTTCCATGAGTAAAGGGAGTTAATTGTTGAGTCGTTATTTTGACATATTTTGCATTATCAGTTGGTTTTATTTTCACCATTTTATCCTATTCTTGCACTTAATTATTATGCCTATTATCATATTTATGAAACTAATGTGCCTAACAAGTTTGAAGAGATAAAATGTTGTTAATCTTTATAATTTCCTTTGTTTCTAATAAATTAGAAAGGGTTTAAACTAATCTTGTTGATGAGGGTTTTTGATAGCTCAATGCCTACATTAACACCTAAGTTCAAGTAACTTACCTCTATGTTTAATATACATGCACACCTTCAAGGCCAAGATGAAGACATGGGTTTTGATGAAAATTTCCCCAATGTGGCTTTGTGTTCACTAGTTCATGCCCAGGTCGCTCATGTGGACCTCTTGCTAAGGAACAATAGTTCAACTTGAAATTAACAAGAATTCTAAACAGATAGTCGACTTTTGCCTCAATTTGCATGTAGATTAAGGTGAATATCAAAATTCCAAAACACGGGTCTTTTGCAAAATACACCCATTTCGTTGATTTCTGAGCAATTTTTAAAAATATTGAAGGATTTGGGAGATATGTGCATTTTTCTAGTATGGGTTTGTTTAGATTTATATTTGCGACGCTCTTCTCCAATGTTCTAGACAAATTAATGCGCCCAACCAACAAAGGAAACTAAATCAATATATTCTCAACATTTTTATGTTATGTGAAATCAATTGTAATAGGATCTTAGGGTTACTTCTACAACCAAGATGCATTAAATATGATAAATCAAATATCTTGTAAACTAATTGTGCTTGGATAGTGTTGATTTGAAGGAATTAGTTTTGATTCACTCCAATGCTGCTCTGTATATATACAACCATAGAACAAATGAGAATTTTGGCAATGGAAGTGTAAGGAGGATTATTGTAAGAGAGGTGGAATCCATGCTTAGATATTTGTAATCTCCAATTTTCATCTCATAATAATCAACTGTTGATATTTTGTCTCTAGGTTGAAGTACTCTTTTAGTTTGTAGTTTCTTCATGTAGCTTGTGTCCAGAGAGGTAGGGCCCCCATTTTTTGGCATATGTTGTGTCCATTTGTTTGCAATAATGAAGATTTGAATTCCTCTAGCTTTCTAGCTTTACATTTCCAGATTGCAAGTTTTTAAATTGTTAGTTTTTATTTCATGTTAATTACATTTGACCACTAAAGGCCATGGTTCATAAGTAAAACTCTCTTTTTAATCTATTGGATGCTTGAATATTAGAGTGGGTGAAAGATTGGGATTAGCGGTCTTGAGGAAGCCTTGCTACTATTGGCCCAACATAGTCGTGGTTATCTTTTCTGTCTTGCATTTACATCACATCATTGCCAGATTAGATTAGAGTGGGCTCTAGTCCTACATATACTTTGCTTTCATTTCACAAGCCTACGAGCCCTAGATTGAAGATTCAATGTATGGCAATTATACATATAATTTACCCAACATTTTTGGTGCCATTATCGTGGATGTGCTAAATGTTGAAGGAAATGTAACTAGGTTCAGTCTTCATAAATGTACTTTTGATATTTGTATTGATTCAAGAAAAGAAATATTATTTTTATAATACATGTCAATGAGTTTCTTGCTCATTGAAATAGGTCTAACACATGTTAAAGTGCTATAGGTGAGTCAAATAGTCAAAAGAAAATGTTGAAGACCTTAAGGGCATGTTACATCATGTATGTTTATGTATTAGAGTAAAGAGAATACCTCAAGCAAAGTCAACAAGTCTCCTCCATGCAACAACACCTACAAAGAAGCAATTTGAATTAAATAAGTCAAGTCAGCCTAAAGGAGGTACATACTTCTATATATAGAGGTTGTCCACTTCGTCAAAATACAACACATTCCTCTCTGAAAGCAGCAAAGGTAGGAAGCCGAGAAAAGGTAAACAAGGGACTAAGAAATGGTATTCAAGAGTAGTGAAGAAGAAGGGTACACAACCGAAGTCAAGAAGATTATTTTCTAGGGTAGAAAAAAGTCACATGTGCGAGAAACATAAGCAGCCCTACAATCATAATTGCAGAAATACAACAGTCCTAAGTCTATCTTTGTTTGGGCTAGAAATTAAGGTCTACAAGGCCTCCTACTCAAACGAAGAAAAATCTCTCTCAAGCAAAGGTGAAAAGGCCTTAATTCACAAGTATACCTTCCACAAGTGTGAAGGTATAGGGCTGTTGTATAGTCACACCAAGTCTACACCTACATCTTAAGAATTAGCTCGTTTGGTTGAAATAAAGAAAGTGTCTACATAAGTGAAGTATATCATTGAGTATAGAAGAGAAGTGTCTCATCTAGAGCTCACATAAACAAGGTCTATGTACAACTAGAAGAAGGAGGACGGAGTGTTGGGGAATGAAGTGCCAGAACAAGAAAGAATATGTGTCGGGGAATGAAGTGCCAGAAGAAGAAAGAATAAGTGTCGGGGAACAAAGTGCAAAAAGAGGAAGGACTTGAATTGTGCTTGGAGGATATTCTAGTCATGGGTCTAGGGTTTGGCATTGATCTATAAGAAGCTTAAATAAAGAGAAAACTTACCGACGGGTTTTCCTCTTAAGAGAAGAGAGGTTTTGGCCCTGGTAGAGAGCCAACATCTTGTGTTCTTGTTCTTATGTTTTTGGTATCAGTTTGATGAAGTACACACACATGAGTTAATAATAATAAGAAGAAGATTACGCTAATAAGAAAAAGTAAAAATACTCCACAAATTGTTATCAAGTTAAGAAGAATCACACTACACCTAATTGCCCTAGATTCTTCAACATGGTATCAGAGGTAAGGTGACACATCAAGGAAAGGGCATCTCGAGAACACTAATTAAGGAATAACATCTACACAAGTTGAAGCATCTAGCCAAGCAGTCTACATCACATCAAGGACAAAAAGGTCTACCATCTATCTTTCATCAAGAAAGATTACAAAGCAAAAGGAGAAGCATTTTGTACAAAGGCACCTACAAAGAAGAGCAAATCAAGAAGGGATCTACACCACAAACCAAGCCATCAATTAAGTCTACTTGAAGCAAGCTCACTTGGGAGAAAGCAACTTGAAGAACATCAAGATCTAAGGAAGGCAAGCCATCAAATATTCAAGGAGAAATCAAGTCCACTATATCTCAAAATCTATCAAGTAAGTATATGTCCCCTTTGGAATATACATCAATGTATTTTTCAAGGAAAGAAACATATTGGTAGGTACCAATAACTTTCTTGCATGGAAGAAGAGGACTTATTTGCTTCTCAAGAAGAATGAAGTCGTAGAACACATCAAAG
Source organism: Pinus taeda (assembly GCA_000404065.3). Taxonomy (NCBI): domain Eukaryota; kingdom Viridiplantae; phylum Streptophyta; class Pinopsida; order Pinales; family Pinaceae; genus Pinus; species Pinus taeda. The sequence goes on from APFE031219687.1 coordinate 164,938, forward strand.
GGAATGTAACTATTTATGTTAAGGAACAAACTCAAGTCTTAGACAAGTATAATAAGGATGAGACAAGAGCTTAAAGGATTCTAATAGAATCTATCAAGGACTCTCTCATTCCTTATGTCTCCAAATTTGAAACATCAAAAGAAATCTATGATAAACTAGTAGAAATATTCTCGGTAACCACAACTGGAGAAGTGATATCTCTAAGAAATGAATTGTACAAGATGAAGATATCAAAGGAAGGAATAAATGCCTACTTCATGAATATCTATGATATGAGAGATCAACTTCAAGAGCTAGGGGAAGTCATATGAAAAATGTAGTACTCAATGCTCTACCTAAGGATTGGGGCAATTTCACATTTAGCATATATGCCAAGAAGGAAGCTACCACACTAAGTGAAATGTGATCTCTATGCAAAACAGAGGAAACTAGACTCAAATCCAAGGAAGATGTGGGATCAAAGGAGCAAGAATTTGCTACCATGGCCAAGAGAAAGGGAAAATTTGGCAAATTTGGTCCACGAAGAACAAACAAAAAAGATATGTCCAAAATCTAATGCTATGGATGCCAAGAATATGGACACTGTAAAAGGAATTGTCCTAAGCTTAAGAAGGAAAACAACAACAAAAGAAAGAGGGAAGAATCTCACATGACTCAAGAGGTGAAAGAATAAGAAAATAAGCAAAAGAAGGAAGATCCTCCATATCTCTACTATGACTAAGTCAAACTCTTTACTTAAACTTTTCTTTAAAAGTTTTGAGTAGGATAGGAGCATGTAGGAATAAAATAAAATTGCATGGCTAGAAACATCTTCTAGAACCTAGAAGCGTGATGTATATAGAGTTCTAGACACTCATGTAGAAAGAGAATTTATAAATGAGAAGAAAATTCATGGTTAGAAATATCTTCTAAAATATAGGAACATGGTATACATAGCTCAAGATATTCATGTAGAGGGAGCATACCTAGAATAGGACCTCATCCACAATGAAAGAAAATTGATCATGATTAAGAATATTAGAAGACCTCCATCATCAAAGGGAAAGAAACATTTGCAAGGAAAGGGTCTTTAAGATCCTATGATGAAATCTTCAAAAGAAGGCTCATGAACCAAAGCATATGTCTCGTTTGGAATCCCTTTCATGGGATTCAAGAAAAGGATGATATGCAGGCAAGCTAAGTTGAAGCAAGAAGGGCCACACCAAGGAAAACCAAATGAAGCTAAGATGATCAAAGGAGAATCAAGATGGGGTATGTATGCATCAAATTTTAGTCATGTTATCATATGTTTATTATTGAGTCATGGGAATAGTTCTATGATATGATAAAGTAGGAAAGAATCTCTTTCACTAATTCGAGCGTGTACTACAATGAAATGAAGGTCAACAAAAGAAAATACTCACATAAGAGTATAATATCACTGACTAAGAAGAAAGTAAAGAAGAAATGCTAACTAATCATAGAAGCAAGCAATGAAGAAGTGCTCTCACAAGGAGCATAAATTGGTTGACCAATCTATCCAAGAAGAAGAAAATGAAGAAAGAGATCAAGCATGTGAAGAACATGATGACCACCAAGAATCACTATATGACAAGATACTTTGAAGACATCCCCTGAAAGAAGGCATGACAACTCTGAAAAGGAATAAAAGATCAAAGGACCACTGATACCTATGAAGGCCTTGGAGATATGAAAAGTGTAGATAACTGATTCCACTCTACGAAGATGTCATGATGAATAAGCCATCCAACAAAACTTAATGTTGAAACAATAACATGATGAATTCATGAAGCGCTACTCGACTGAAGCATGGGATCAAGCAAGTTAAACAAATCATCCATGATAAGAGTATTCCGAAGCATGGACAAGATAACAAAGGAGTAGCCAGATGACATGAGGTCATGATATATGACAAGAAGACCACTTTCCACAAAGGAAGAAATGACATGACAAACCAGGAAGGAAAGTGATCAAAGGATGGTGCCCTACGAAAAGGAAGTTCGAACCAAGACTTCATGACATCGAAGGAAAGAAGAAGATCAAGTAGCTGAAGGACCCACGAAGAAGAAGTTGTTGATGAATGGACAAGTCCTTAGCTAAGAGGGAGTTATAACAAGTTCCCAATTACAAAGGAACTTAGACAAGTACCTTGTCAAAGGATACTTGGGCATGTCTTCCTCAATTGAGAGGAAGTGATAGACACAACATTCTTGTCTTCACTTGGGAAGAAAGAATGGGAGGATTGGGTAATCATCTGGCATCCGATACTCTTTGAGGATGTGTAGGGTATCCAAGACAAGAGTAGGCAAGAGGACCAATATTCTTTGAGGATTGGGAACCCAAGATAAGAATAGTCTTAGAAGGTCACACTTAGTGAACACCCAGGAGGGTATGTACCTGGAGAAGACAATGACTAAGGTGTCTATAAGTCATTGGTCTCACCAACATTGTGCTATGATCTATTGAGAGATAGAGCTATCAGTCAAGGTCTTACTATGGAAACAATGTTGGTTATTACGATGCTATAACAAATGGATTGCAAATCTAGTTTCTCTTATGTGAATTCTTTGAGATTGAAACATAGCCAAACACCTTGTAATATTGTATGAATACATCCTTAGTTAAGAGGGAGTGTTGAAGGAAATGTAATTAGGTTTAGTGTTCATAAATGTACTTTTGATATTTGTATTTAATCAAGAAAATAAATATTATTTTTATAATATATGTCAATGAGTTTCTTGCTTATTGAAATAGGTCTAGCACATGTTAAAGTGCTATAGGTGAGTCAAATAGTAAAAAGAAAATGTTGAAGACCTTAAGGGCATGTTACACCATGTATGTTTATGTATTAGAGTCAAGAAAATACCTCCAAGCAAAGTCAACAAGTCTCCTTCATGCAACGACACCTACAAAAAAGCAATCCGAATTAAATAAGTCAAGTCGGCTTGCAATCTTCAAGTTGAACTTCAAGTCAATCTAAAGGAGGGACATGCCTCTATATAGAGAGTTTTTTCACTTCCTCAAAAGACAACACATTCCTCTCTGAAATCAGTGAAGGTAGGAAGCCGAGAAAAGGGTAAATAAGGGACGAAGAAAGGGTCTTCAAGAGAAGCGAAGAAGAAGGGTACACAACCGAAGTCAAGAGGACTGTTTTCTAGGGTAGAAAATAGTCACACCTGCGAGAAATAGAAGCAACCGTACAGTCATAATTGCATCAATACAACAATCCTAAATCTATCTTTGTTTGGGTTAGAAAGTAAGGTCTATAAGGCCTCCTACTCAAGCGAAGGTGAAAAGGCCCTAATTCACAAGGATACCTTCCATACCTGTGAAGGTATAAGGCTGTTGTACAGTCACACCAAGTCTACACCTACATCTCAAGAATGAGCTCGTTTGGTTGAAAGAAAGAAAGTATCTACATAAGTAAAGGATATCATTGAGTATAGAAGAGAAGTGTTTCATCTAGAGCTCACATAAACAAGGTCTATGTATAGCTGGAAGAAGGAGGACAAAGTGTCGGGGAATAAAGTGCAGAAAGGGGTCTAGGGTTTGGCATTGATCAATAAGAAGCTTCAATAAAGAGAAAACTTACCGAAGGTTTTTCCTCTCAAGAGAAGAGAGGTTTTGCCCCTAGTAGAGAGCCAACATCTTGTGTTCTTGATCTTATGTTTTTGGTAGCAATTTGATGAAGTACACACACATGCATTAATAATAATAAGAAGAAGATTAAGCTAACAAGAAAAAGTAAAAATACTCCACAAATTGTTATCAAGTCAAGAAGAATCACACTACACATAATTGCCTTAGATTCTTCAACATTGAAAAGGGATTAGAGCATTGGTAGTTTTCTTGTTTTTCGAACACCTGTGACTTGGGGGAGGAGAAAAAGTAATATGCAAAGATGCCCTCATTTCAAAATATTTGAAAAGGATCCTATCATGTCGCATCCACTTTAGTTATGGTTTCTCCGAAGCCTCGTCAAGTTGGGTTGTTATGTCTTTGTGCAAGTATGTTTTTTTTAGAGTGTTGCATGGAAAGGGAAACATTTCTCATGTCAACATACAACTTGGTAAAAACAAGGTCTTGGTAGTGTGAGCTACCTGAATACATGCTTTGCTTCAGAATTTGTATTGTGTGGTCTGCAAGATTTCATATTTTCCTAGAATTCTTATTCTAGTTTGTAAAGGCTCCATGTGCAAGACAAGGATTAGCAGACCAACCAGAAGAATGTAAAGATGCTCAAGCACTTGTTGAGCAGAGGAGGACATACACCTACAAGGATCTTTTCAAATCCTTGTCCACACCCCAAAAATAGTCAACGAGGATGAGTTCGTAGAAGATCAAAGAATCCATGTACCACAAGAGGAGGACTTAAAGGACTCTTCTAACTGTCCTTATCAACATTTAGAGTAAATCCAAGGGTCATGGAACACATCCAATGAGGATGAGCCACTTGAGATAGGAATTGAAGATTTTTTGGTATGTTTGTCCCCAAATCCTTTTACGCATTTTGGGATGTGATGATCAGATTTAAGGAACTTCATGACATGACATTTAAAGGGAGCTGCAGAGATAGAGAATGCATCGAAACTCAGTTCCAAACTATCGTCCAACCATAATACCACTCCATCCTTCGATAGTTCTAAGTATCATCTCCATAAGAGCAGTTGACCTATCATGTTCGGGCAACCATTGAGGTACATTTTTCATGTTTGGATATGAGCATACTTATAATCTACTATGCACATGGCTTCACTAGAAATAATCCTACACTTGAGAAAATATTTCCTTTCTCAAGAAGTGTAGGATAGTAGACCAATAAATCTCAATAAATGTTCCATATAGTTATTTGTTCAATTTAGAGTACAACACAAAATCTTTTTCATGTGTTTTTAAATAAGTAAGGAATGTCAACAATTAACAAGGAAGCTTGTTGATAAGAAGGAGACTTATGTTCCCATACTCGAATTTTGTTGAGATTAGATTTGTTGTAGATGTGTACGCTGGGAAGGATTATCTGAGGGTTGCACAAGTTAAATCTACAAACAATTTGTAGCCAAGAAACATCCCAAAGGCAACAACAATATTTGTTATTAGCAACAACAACCTTTTTCTCAAACTTGTAGATGAAATATTGATTTTTTTTTCATGATTTGAACAGGTTTGGAAGAGAGCAGGCAATGAATCATCAATAATTAAGCAACCCAAAAGTCTATTGTAGCTTCAATGTACATCATTCAGATCCAAAAGAACAAATTCTAAGTATTAATAACTAGACCAACTAAAGATAATAAATGTTTTTGCTCTCTTGATTTATTGGAAGAAAAATAAATTCATCATAAGCAACTACTCTAAAGCTTGTTATCACTTCCTATACCTTCCATCTACCATCTTATCCCATTTTTATTTCATGTCCCTCACCTTAAATCCGTCCAACTCATAATTGTGAAGAGATGAGCTAGATAACAAATACATGAATTTCACCCTTTTAGTAGCTAATTTGTCCCCTAAAATGTGATGGTTAAGATCAATGTTGGTGTTATTGTTTTTGGTAACTTGTTTTCCTTGAAAATTTAGCTTCAAACAACAAGTTCATCCATCCATAGATATGATTGGTATGATGTGGCACCAATGATTGTATTAATAAAGGAAATCATATGGAATCTATAAAACTAATTGTTGGAGGCCCCATTTGAAACAAAGTACTGAAAACTGGTAGTCTTATGCATGAAGGTTGTGAATTGTTGTATTATAGCCTTCTCTCCACTTATGAATACTTGTACAGGAGCTTCGAAACTTGAATTGCCCAGATAAAATGTCATTCATAAATATATCTAGCATTTTAAACGCTTTTAGAGACTTTCAATAGATTTTCCATTAAAAAATATCTTAGCATTTCCCTACTTACTCATTGTGGTCTTAACAACAACCTATCATATACAGACAAGTAATTTCATTATACTATTAAATCATGTCAAGAGGCTTTCTTGTTATTTTGCATGCCTCCATTTATTTTTAGAGGCAATGTTGTATGAAAGCTAAAACTATGGCTACTAACCAATCTCTACCAAGTAGGGTGTGTTGGTTCATTATCTTTGAGGGTGTATTTGGGTGGAAACTAACTGAGAATGTCTCTATCTAGTTAATTTTGCGAACTGTGTGAAGAAAAAGGGTTGGGGTATGTAAATCCTTATTTTAGTTTGGATGGCAACAACAATAAAAAGGGCTTTCATGGTATTGTCCAAACAATGAACCTTGGAAATTTTAAACTCAAAATTGTTGTAACTCGGAGACAAGAAAATTTGAAAGAGACCTCAAGCAACATTTGTAAACATATAAATGATTTCATCATTACTTTGGAAAAACAAGTATCACAATAAAAGGTTTGAATGAATAGCCATGATAGTACCAAAAACAATATGGAACAATTGGACTTCACTTGATGGTGGTCTCATGTTGCTTCTTTCTCAACCCTTGTTTATGAATGAAAGTTTTGAGAGTTGATAGCATTTAGGTATTTTGCATTGTCAAGGAGGACATAGAGGTAGAGGAATTGAAAATAAATGTAAGTTTTTTTTTTGTACAATCTTTGCATGCAAGCTGAGGTAATTGTCATGAAATCATGGGAGGCACACAGAGAAAATTGAGTTTTTGAAATTGGACATGAACATGCCATGGAGGTACTTTCAACAACACATAAACACATAGTATTGTAGGTTGCGGATGTGAAAAGAAAAATGAATGTAGAAGGAGAATATCATGTTCTTTTTCTAGGTAACAAGGTTGAAACAAAAAATGGTATTCCTTATTCAGTGTCAATAGAAAAAGCAAGCTTTATCTTCTACAATTTTGAACATTGGTCTCGTTAAACATAAGTGAGATACTTCTCCCTTAACCAAAGGAACCAAATAAAATAGAATTAGAGGAGGAGAGAAATCTTTCACCTAATTGCAACAAAGGGAACATTTTTAAGATGTAATGATGACAAAGGACCAAGTCTTTGAAGTAGATTGGCACAAAATGTTGGATATCCTAGGATGGTCACCAATGCTCAAAGTGAGGGTGAATTGTTAGCAATTGATAATGAGTTAAGGCTAAAGGATAAAGGTGCAAGAAATTTTGTTCTTTTAAGAGGATGCTTGAATTATTGGACCAATGGTTGATAATGCAGGTAGAATCATAAGTCAACAACGTGACAATGTAATAGAAATCACATATCTACTGGATGTAGTCGGGAACACCACAAAAGCAACCACCAAAGGCTTTGCATAAGAGAAGGTGGCAGACATTTTGTTATTATTATGGGTTTGATCAACTTCCTAGCTCATTTGGCAAGAGGACATGGCAATCTGTAGGCGTTGGGGGGGGGGGGGGGGGGGGGGGGTGTTGAGACGCTATTTTGACATATTTTACATTATTAATTAGTTTTCCTATTGAAATATATAACTAGGTTTGGTATTCATAATAGCATATGAAATCATGATTTTATGTATTTGATGTAATGAGAAAATAAATTTATTATTGTTGTTCTTGAGCCATGGGTTTCATGCTCAAGGAAATTTATTTTTAGGTCAAGCTCCCATTTTGACCTCCGAGGGCTTGTCATTGAATCTACAAGTCACTGAAATCATTGTCATTTATGAAATACCCATTTGGGGCATATTACATATTGTAAAGAAATTTATTTAAGTCAATGTTAGGTTCAAAAGACCCTCCAATACCTCATCACAAGTTCTACAACAAGTCGACCTTCAAAAGGAGCAATCAACCTATCTATAAGGACATGTCAACCTAGGAATGATGACAAGTCGACCTAATAGCATGGGAGAGGAGTCTATATATAGGAGGACTCGAACTCACTCAAGATATCACCCATCAAGCATCCACAAAAAGGAGAGAAGTGAAAATAGGAAAGGAAGAAAGCCTCTTCAGAAGCGAAGAGAAGGAGAAGAAGATTGAAGTCTTCTAACATTGTTTTTGGGTCATTCATATCACATGTGTGACTACAGTTAGGGTTCCTACATTTAGGTATTGCAGAATTTGAAGGAGCCAAAATATAACCCAAGGAAGAAGAAGTGTCAAAGACAAGCGAAGGATAGAAGCCTCATAAATCTGCCCCAATCAACTCACACGTGTGGGATTTATGAAATTGCAGTCATACTGAAAATTGTAGGCGTGTAATAAGAGGCTGAAATTGAAGAAGAAGCTGAAAACAAAGGTGTAGCAATGAGTTTGACCAACATTGACTTGGAAGGAAGAAAAGATCTTCAAGGAAAGAATTGTGACTTGGTCTTGGAGAGGTTCTTTGGTCAAGGGTCTAGGTCTTGGAATTCTTTAATTGAATATTCTTTAAGAAGAAGGATTCTTGCAAGTTTTCCTCTCAAAGTTGGAGAGGTTTTGGCCTTGGATGATCGTCTATATCTTGTGTTCTTTGTCTTATTGTTCTTTATGGTTTAGAAGCTGTTTGATGAAGAAAAACACTAATAATAACAAGTGAAAGAGGAAGTTAATTAAGTGAAGTAAAAATACATCACAAACAATTATCAAAGAAGAGAAATCACCCTGTGTTGCTACCCTTGGATTTCTGAACATGGTTTCAGAGTTAAGGTGGCAAGACATGGAAGGGTAGCTTAAAGAAGGGTACTCAAGGGCCAAAAATACTAGAATGAGATCAAAGATTCAATCATCACAAAGGAAATTTCATCTCAAAGGAATCACATGGACAAGGATTACATCATCATCTCGAAGAAGGAAGTTTATAAAGAAGACCTAAAAAACCCTAGTTCGTTCAAAGGACTCTACACTTAAATCATTCTTGGGAACCTCACATAATCATCACCTCGAAGAAGGAGACCTCAAGAGACCCTACTTCTACTCAAATAAATAATAACTACAAATTGGAGTATATTGAAGAAAAAAACAAGGAAAAGGCATTTTCAACATCATCAAGGAATCAAGGTGATCTCCCTCTCTTTGAAGGACCACTTTTGAAGGAAGACATCTTCCATCAATATATCGTAAAAACAAAAAAGGCAACAGATTGAAGATATTGTAATCAATGAGTACATTCTCAAGTAAGTATCATTATGCCCACATTTGAATCTATGAAAATGGCTTCTTGCAAGGAAAGTAAAAAGTTGGTTGGGGCATCGAACTTTCTTGCATGGAAGAAGAGGACAAATTTGATCCTCATAGAAAATGAAGTCGTGGAATATGTTAAGGGCTCAATCACTAAGCCTCCAAAGGAAGAATCTCAAGCTCTTGCAAAGTGCATGAAAGGGGAAGTAAGGGCTTAGAGGATTCTCATAGAATCCATCAAAGATCCCCTCATTCCCTCTGTATGAAAGTTGAAAACATCAAAAGAAATTTATGACAAACTTGTAGAATTGTTCTCCGTAAGCATTGCAAGAGAAGTGATTTCATTAAGAAAAGAACTATACAATATTAAGATATCAAAATAAGAAGGAATAGCCTCATACTTTATGAGGGTGCAAAAAATTAGAGATCGACTACAAGAGTCGGGAGAAATAATGTCTGATAAGGAAATGACCACCATAGTGCACAATGCACTACCAGAGGAATGGGGAAACTTTACATCAAACATCTATGGAAATATGGAAGCTACTCCATTCAATTAACTTTGGTCACGATGCAAATTGAAGAAACCAGACTAAAGGCAATAAGCAATGTAGGATCAAACGAACAAGCACAAACATTTGCTACCATAGCTAAAAATAAAGGAAAATTTGGAAGGTTTGGTCCTCAGAAAAGAAGAAGAATATGACCAAGGTCCAATGTTATGGTTTTCATGAATATGTGCACTACAAGAGGGATTGTCCATAGCTTAAGAAGGACAACAACAAAAGAGGAAGGGAAGGAGCCTATATCACTGAAGAAGTGGAAGAAGTTGAAAATAATAAATCAAAGAAGGAAGTGAAATATCTCTACTATGATTGAGATAATCTTCTCCACCAGGTTCTTTCAATTTTTTTTGTAGCTATCATGGCAGGAAACATTAGGAACATTATAGGATGTATCATTTTATTAAATGGCATCATAAGAGCATACAATTAAAGCAAGATCTCATGGAATCATCATAAGCTTGAAAGATAGTGGAAGTAGAAGTCTATGGCAGTCATCATTAGAAGGAAGTAGCTCTTGGTAACCTCACTGGAAGCATAAGTAGTACTTATGGAGAGAAGAAAGTCATCTAGTATTGAAATCAGCATACATCATTGGAAAGGAGCATTTGAAGGATGAGGATAATTAAGATCCCCCGTTGAAATCTTGATTAGAAGGTTCATCTCTTGGAATAAGCAAATGTATCCCTAAGAATTCCACTTTGGATGGGATCCATTGTTTGAAAGAATGATGGTATGATGATGGAGAAATGCAGCATGTCAAGATGGTTGAAGTACTTTCAATCAAAGGAAAGAATCTATTGAAGGAAGTCTGGACGACCAAAAGAAGAAAAAAGGTATGTGTGCATATGTTTCATAAATTAAGTCATGTCATCATAGCATGGGATAACACTCTACCTAATGAGCATGATAAAGTTAAAGGGATCTCTTTCAAGGATGCATGAGGGCATGGTTCACATATTGGCTAGCTGAAATCAACATAATATCTCCTCGTAACAATGGAAAATTTGAAATGGGAACTCATACTGTTACCTGTTTTGTAGAGATAGCAAAAAAGTGACCCAATTTTGAAAAGGGGTGATACAGAACACATGTGTTTTTTAGAGCATAGTTTTTGGCACTATAATTTTTTTTATGTACATTGCGTTTTAGAATGGTAGTGTTTTTTATGCTGATTTAAAAACATGGTAATTCTACACCAGACTCTTTTTTTAAAAGGCTTTTTTATTTTATTTTCTAATGTATGAAATGCAAATAATTATTTTGTAAATTTAATAATTTTTGAATTGGTCTTTTTCTTCATATTTTCTTATTTTTATTTTTATTTTTTTTTTTGTGTGAGTTTTTTTGTTTTGCATATTTAAGGAGAAGGTCGTATTTTTGAATTTTGATATTCTACATATTATACATTTTAATTATTTTTTCAACAACAGGAATAGTTTGTTTTAAAAAACATATTTTTAACAAGGACATACAAATAGGCATTTTACATTAATATTATCTAAAACTACATGTTTGATAAATTTTGCCAATTGACATGCGGAAATCAAATTTTTATACGAAAATTTTTCAGTAAAATGGTTAAATATAGTGGGTTTTTTTTTTTTTTTTTTTTTTTTTTTTTTTTTAATAATGATTAACTTAAAAATTAATGCGAAAATCAAATATTACAAATATTGAACGCATAACAACCTTAATTGAGTGTATATATTCTCATAAAATGTCAAAGTCAAAACATTACAAGTATAACTACTTAATAGTTACAAAAAATGAGCTTGATTTCCAAGCATAACATAAATTTAATCAACAATGTCACGTAATCCAAACTCTTCGTCCTCTAGAGTTTCATCATTCTCTTCTTCTACAATATTTTCTGCTTCCTTTTGCTCATTTTCTTCTTTTAATGGATCTTTAATGTCTGCGAATCTTCCAATGTATGTCTTTCCACACATCCCATGTAATGGTGGTTGGGGTTCCTTTGCCTTTTTTGCCACACGTGATTCACTAAAGTCCCCTTTCTTCAACCCAATTTCTTGCATTGCATCTGGAAGAAATTAAAGAGCATTAATTCTTTGCTGAATGAAATTGCACTGTAATGGATCTTTTTCAATTGCAATGCAGTTTCTTCTTTTTTGAAGGCAACATGCTAGTGTTATACCTAATTATCAAACACAAAAGAAATAATGAAGTAAATTAGTACAATGACATATTAATTAAAAAATAACATATTGAAATTCAATTCCATATAATAAAACTTACCTAAGATAGAAAGTAAATCGAGAACCCAATCTCCTTCATTTGAACATATGTCTATAAGATAGTTAATCAATAATTGTGGTTTTTGATAAATGTTAACTATCTCTCATTTTGCTTCTTTTTTTTCATATGTTAGTTTTCTCACAACAGCATCATAAGTCAGTATTTGGCTATGACTCTTTTCGTCTACCCGATTAGAAATCATAGACATATAGCTATCATCTTTTGCCCAACTATCAATATGAATGAACTCACAATCATTTATAAATAGTTGATCTTCACGGTTAAGAAGATTTTACTTTTGTCTGTAACATGAAATAGTAAAAGTTCAATCAACTTGTACATAAATGATTTTTTCAACATTAATCAAATATACATTTTAAACATCTTACCATGTAAGCTGCATCCTTGAATTTGTTTTCCCCTTGAAGTTTGACAATATCATTGCCAATTGTGTGTCTAAATGAAATGTCACAAATCTCCATAATGGCGATGACGTGACTTCTACAAATCCCGCAACCACTTTACTGAGAACTTGATATGTATAAGGGTCACTATCATAGTTAATGTTTGGAATATTGAAACCATGGGGAATATCTGTAATAACTAGGGCATAATCCTTTTTAAGTATGAGTTTAACAATGTCTTCACAGTCGCCTTGTATTACTTGATATTGAATAATGTCTAGCCCATTCCAAATGAAATGAGTAAGAGTTGGATCAAGTTCAACATTCTTAATACATTGCTTTCTCAGTCTTTTGATATTTATTTTTTCAATAAAGGTTCTGAAGCTATCCGGTGCTCCATTATCATCCTTCTTCATCTTTTCTAAAATAAACAAATATGTGTAAGTTATAAATTAAAAATAGTACACATATGAATAAAAATGAATGTGTAAATCAAGATACCTTTTTAAATGCAAGATAAAAAGCTTTTAATGTTGATGTAGAACTTGAATCTGGATAGCTGTGTACAACATCATTCCAACTATCTTCATTCAATAATTTAACCATTTGTTCTTGAATTTTCATGTAAACTGTGACTGCATAGATAAAGTAACAAAAAGTTAATATAATGATATGTATAACAAATATTACAAAAAACAACATGTTTTATTTAAAAGAAAATTATAATCTAGAAATAAATAAAAATAATTCAACAAACTTACTTTTGAAATTCCTTAGACATTTCCTCCAATGATAATTCCTCTGACCTTACACGAGATAATATTGTTTTGACAATTTTTTCATCTTTCACTCCTTGCATTACTCTCTAAGGTGTGATAGTCATATCTTTTGGAAGCTGCTTCATTTCAGGAGCTGATTTACTGCTGCTACATATCAATGGCTTAGACTTTTTGACCTTCTGGTTTTTAATGCCAATGTTTTCCCATATGCTAAAAATTTCATCAATCAACTTCCAAACATCTCCAGTTCTAAATTCCAATTGGAAAATGTTATCAACACCTCTGAATAAATCACTAACAGATTGCTTTTTCCACTTTTTGAATTGCTTTTCTCTTCAATTTGATAGCCTATTTCCATACAACATTCCCTTCGGAAATCTGCAGTAACATTTATCCTATCCCCACCACATTTTTCTTGAAATTCACTATGAATAAATCTAACCCTTTTGATGAAATTCATAAACATCCTATATTCATTATCTGAATTATTATCCCATGCCACTAACTTTGCTTTTGTATCTGATAAACCAGCATAGATGATACATTTCATTGTTTCAAAACGTGGGTTATTGGGGTATTCCTCCATCAATTGTCTTTGAGCTTCTATAGAATGGTTCCCTCCAAAGACATAATAATTGTATTCAAAACATTTTGACTTATCAAATTTTTCTTTGTTGGGAACTTGAACTAGATCAACAAAAAGCACACAGTTAACCACATGAGCATATGGATTGTACCTCATCAATGTCTTCAAGTTGTGAACATGCAGATGGTGTGGCTTTCTGACTTGATATTGACATTGTCCTTCACTTGCCTTATAGGATTGTCTGACATTAAGCTGAAATGTATGACCACCATCAATTAAGTTTCTCTTTGCCAAATTCTATCGAATGGCATTTTGTTTTGTTTTGATAATGCCATCCTATAAATCAGCTCCTGGTGTAACGATTTCTCTGCTTTCTTTTTGAAGTTTCACTAGGTTCTTGACTGCTGGTAATGACTACTTCAAAATCTTCAACTTTACTTTTCTTCGTCATAACATTCTCAACAGATTTATTCTTGGCCATTGTTACTTCTGGGCTTTTATGGCTCTTTTCAATTCCAATGTCATCTTCAGTAATGGCAACATATGCTTTACTGTCAGTTTCAACTTCATCGTCCTCAAAAGTAACTTGTCTACCCTTGCTAGATTTATCCACTAGAGGCCTTTTTTTTTTTATCATTTGGATGTAGTTTTGTAGCATCATCAATTACTACAATTTGCTTGTTTTCCATATCTTCTTCTGACACTGAGTAAAAACTGCTGACAACTTTCATGATATCATGCTCTATGAAATGAATGCCTCCCAACCTAATTGAGCAACTTTCTACAAAATTCTGCCAAACAAAATATCATATGTCAATAAAAACAAAGTTAAAAAAATATAGCAAGACACTTTCAAGAACACAAAATACAAATATAAATAACAATACTTACGATGTTTTGTTTCATCTCATTTACGATTTGTTTACACAACTTTGTAGATACCTCTTTCGTGTCATACAATGAATACGATATTTGATATTTAATCCTTTCATGTGACTTGGGAGCTTTTGTAAGTATTTAAACAACTTCAGTGTCTGGTACCGAACACATATTTATGACTCTTCCCATCACCTCATAAATTCCATTATCATTCGACATATCAATATATAGATATATATTCACATTTGGCTTTCTCTTTCTTTCACATACCAGATTCTTAATGGAAATTTCACCTCTTTTGAATTCTTCCAGTATGAAATCATCTTCTTATCATTTGAGGCACTTGAAGATTTGTAGCCGTGAGCCCAGGTGGAGTTCGTTCACCAATGTTGTTTGAAGATGCACCTTTAAGAGTCTTTGGTCCAGAAAGATTCACATAAATCTTCTTTGATGCCATTTTCCTGAAAATAGAAACACATAAATCAGTAAATAACGAAAACATATTAACTTAAATCTACAACGAAAATATATCATAAATTTTTAATTTGTATAATCAGATATTTGAAATTAAAAAAATATTAACACTAAGAAATGGTAGAAGCCCACCAACACCATCCCGTCCATCCGTGGAGTGGCGGGCAATTCTGAGAATCTTGCAACCTCTGCGGGTAGACGGGCGGCCCGCCATGGTTGCGCAGGATGGGGTTGCGACAACTCCTCACCGCACCACCCAGGTGGCCCGTTCGCCCCTTAAGACCCCACACCTCCTCCCGGCCTACCCTCTTCCCCCACCCTCACACAGCGCCCCCGCTCACACCCCGACCCGCCACCTCACCCCTCCTCCTCTCGCCC